>CM073759.1:24334976-24597844 GCA_037127475.1 Arma custos | reverse complement strand
ACTTGCTCACCAACATTCTTCTTCCTTCTAATCAACTCTCTGTTCTTGTTCAATGCAAGGTTTCAATTTAAATAACAGGAAGGACATTTCATACCCAACCGACATACTTTCGGCTATTCGCTCTTTTCCTCATGGACCTGACTTGCCTATTCCTATACCTCAGAGATACCATGGATAATATTTTAGAAGATTTAGATCATATGTCACATGGTAGCAGCGATAGTGAGGACACCTACGATCCAGGCACCAATGACCTTAAACCCTCAATCAGACGTGAACGATTTAGTACGAGATCTGGATCTCCCAAAGGATTCAGCGGAAGCGGAAGAAAACAATACCGCCTATGTACACTTTGGGTGATTTTACATGAAAAAAAACACCGCGCCGAATGTAGACTTTGCAAGTTTTTTTTCCAAACTATTTAAGAGAAGTATCAATAAATCATACCCTGCCGTGTTGCTGACCTTAATACCTGCCCTTCCTTAGTGTGTAATTCAACCTGTAGAATGTGTTACTTCTTTTCTTAAAAACTTATTTTCATAAAAAATTGTTTTGACAGCGACGATATGTTAGCCTCCGGTGTTTCATTTTCATGGTACCGATTTAGAGATAAGGAATTTGTCTCTTTTTTTACACAAGAGGGTGGCCTAGTTTTCTGCAACAATGTACCTGGAATCATGAAAATGTTCATGATCACGTATGAACAAGGGGAACGGAGCGATTCATCAAAAAGGAGTTTCAAAGCTTCTTCACAATGGTAACCGATATACTTCTAAATTTTTTTAACTAAATATACAACTTCTACTAAAAAGTAATATTTTTTTATTTTTTTAATATTTTTTTAAGGATATTCTGTACAAGTACTGTTTAAATGTCCTTTCCTATATTGTTTTTTTTTTATTTGATTTTCTTTAACGTCTCTTCGACTGCTGAGGCTACGACTGTTCTTCTTAAACTTCTTGTGTTTTAAATAAATCAGCGTTTTCTGTTGTTTATTAATTCTTTAAAACGGTTGTCATACTTCAATGTCAAAATTTATTCCTTCTGTTCACCATAAGTTCTATATCATCACAGCTTTGGCAGACTGTTTGGTACAGCCCTAAAAGAAGAAGGGAGGTGTGTCTGTTTTCTATGTCCGATTCCTATTTATTACGGCACATTCTTTTGGAGTTAGGCCCTCTGGAGAGATCCAAGAAATATTTTTATTTTAGTTTTGTGTGTTTTAGTGTCCAATAATTTCGAAATGCTATAAAACGAAGCTTAGATACAAAGTGTCCATTTGAAAGGTTCTTGATAAAAATTGTTTGTACTATTAAAGGACATTAAAAATTTAAAATAGGAATGCTCAATTATTCCAACTACTCTAATGCAGAAAATAATGTCCTTCGGGAGCCATTAAGAGACTCAAGCTCTCCCCCAGAGAGATGAGTAGGCAAGCCCTAGGGAACTATGATGGAAAGGGCTCCAGTTCCAAGGGTCTTCCAACTCCAGGAGTGTGAAGTGGCAACTAATGTCTTCTTTGTGCTCCGCAGCCCCGCCCCCCTCCCAGCAGCCTTTTATCAAAGTGCCTTCAAAAGGTATCCATTTCTTTAAACATTACTTTTTTATATAACCGTTGGCGTAATAAATATTCAATTTACTAAAGAACAGAACACGATAAAAAAGAAGAAGAAAGAAGCGACATAAAAGTAGATAATATATATATATATATATATATATATATATATATATATATATATATATATATGTATATATATATTATTAAAGTAGATAATATAATATATAGATAAGATAATTTCATGTAGTAATGAGTTTTATTCTTAGTAAGTAGGAAGGCGTATTTTTAAGAGAACATTTGAAGGCCCCGATAAGAAAGTAGTTAATTCAAATTTTGTCAGAAATGATTAAATGCTTGAAGAGTAGCAGTTATTGTAGAATTTTTTTGCTCCAAGTCTAGTTTAAAGGAATAACTTAATTTCAAGCCAAGAATTAGCTACTTATCCCCAATGAGAAAAACAGAGCATATATAGACGGAACAAAGGCGCTAGGAATGCCTTGAAGGGAAAAGTATCGTCATCCATGCTTCCATGTGATTCCCTTAGGGGAGGTTTTCAAAAATGGCACATATGCAATATGTTGCCAAAGTCATTAGCATAATATATTTGAAATAGTCAAGCGCCCAGAAAACTTCAACAGGGAGTACGGATACAGATTGAGCAAACTATGACTACATAACATACCCATAAAGGAACAGAAAAAACAACAAATCAGCCAAGCAGAAACTATCAAGCCTAATTCCAGCCAAGCAGAGCCCGAAGAACCAGAAAGAACCCAATCATGGAAGAGCAGACTCCGACCACGGACACGAAAAAACCTGATTGACGAGCTACGAGTGGACCCGAGAGGACCCGAGCGACGGCTATATAAAACCACGAGTTACCGGAGCATCTTCATTCTCGATCCAGCCTTGAAGAAGCTAGCAGCATGTCTGGCGAAACGTAGGTGAAAGAAAATTTAACAACACGGTCTAAACCAGAAACCACTAAAGTTTTGTGTATAAAAAGTGGCCGTGGAAACTTGAAAGAATATTTAATTATTTATTAATTAATTTTGAAACTTGGGCCTAAAACCTACAAACCTGGTCACAAATTTATGGCGCACGAACAAGTACGACGAGAAAAAAACCTACAGATAAGTCCTATGTGGAACATTTATTACTAACAATTTATTTTAAATAGTGATACTAGCTGATAATAATCTTGATAAAAGCAAGAGAGTCTTTTTATAAAGCAATAGTACCTACAATATTTTTATTTTATTCTAATGTTTAAAGATAATTGGTGTATTTATTGAGGGTTCTAAATTTTATTATAACTAAGGTTAATTCTTTTGCCTTAGTATTAATTTTGGCAGGTAAAGATTTTGTACTGCAGAAACAGCAAAAATTAAGAATTTTGTACCTAAGTTCGAAGAACGATTTAATTTTGTTTAACATATGTTTTGAAAATTATCTTCAGATATATTATTTTCTTTTGTATTTTTACTGTAAGTTTAAATTGTTCCAGTAGTGCTACGATAGGTTTGCAAGTAAGCATTTACTTCATGAGAAAAACAAATAAAGAAAAATGTTTGATCTTTTAATTGTTAATCTTGACATAATCTTGGTAATTATACTCACAAAATAGTGTTTTTAAGATTTAAATCGAAGTTGACGTATTTAATTACCGATTTGATATCAAGAAAGATCAGTTTTTTTATGTCACTATTATAATCTGGCTCAATTATCAGCAATATAGTCCGATTAAAATTCTTTCAATCTTCCAACAAATTATCAGGAGTAATGTCAGTCAGTTTCTAAAGAAAAAAAATTGCAAGGAGTCTATAATACAATAGTTCACTCAAAAAATTGAATTTGGGTTTGGCTTTTGTTATCTTGTAGGCACTTAATCAGCTGTGATAAAGGGAATGAGAGTTCTTGCTAAGAAAGAAATCCATCCAAGGACTAAGTGGAAAGCTATGTATACTTAGTCAAGTAGAAACTCTTCTCTTAGGAAGGGCTTCAGAAACTTTTTTCATTACTACAGTTGGGCGCTAGGAATGAACTGTATGACAGTGAGAAATACGAGGAAAAATATGTAGAAATATAATTAAAAAATCATAAAGTAGTCCAACAGATAACTAAGTAAATCATTAAAACAAAAAAATCTAGCTGTTTTCGACATTTGATATATATTTATATATATATATATATATATATATATATATATATATATATATATATATATATATACAGGGAGTCCCATTTCAAATCAATCCAACGTTTTTAACTTTTAAACGAAACAAAATTCAGAAAACCGATTCAGATAAAAGTTGTAGTTATTCAGGTCTAGTTTGAAGAAATAAAAAAACATTTTTTGGTTTTTCATTTTAAGTGGTCAATATCGACCTTCATAAAATGTAGTTTCCTCTTGACCCCCATTTATTTTTATTTTTCTGAAATGTTAAATACAAAACATGGAAAAAAAATATGTAACATTTTTTTCTATCTTTCGTAGGTCAAGTAGAAGAAGTATCTGAGGCTCACTACTTAAGTATGCAGTCTTCACAAAAGGTTTTCCAGAGAAAATGTCAAGGCATTTTCTGAAAGATTCATAATATCTTGATTAGTAACTTATTTCGACTAAAAACTCTTAAATAAAATAACTTAATAAAACGTTTTCTCGTAAAGGAGGAATACTAAAGTAGTAAACTTTGAATGCTTTTTCTACTTAAACTATGAAAGATAGAGAAAAATGTTACATACAGTTTTTCCATCTTTTGGATTGTACATTTCAGAAAAATAAAAATAAATGGGGGTCAAGGGGTAACTACATTTTTTGAAGGTCGATGTTGAACACTTAAAGTGAAAAATCAAATTTTTTTTTTTATTTCTTCAAACTAGGCCTGAATTACTACAACTTTTACCTGAGTCGTTTTTCTGAATTTTGTTTCGTTTAAAAGTTAAAAACGTTTGATCTACTTGAAATGGGACGGAATTCCCATTTCAAACAAATTGAAGCCATCGGTAACCATTTCCAATACCCCATTGAGCCTTCTAGTTCTTCTGTTTCTTACTTGAGAATACCCAAACTCCCCAAAGACTATAATAATTCTTAAAATTGTAAATAATTATAGACTTTTCATCTGTGAAAATCCTCTCTTAGGTACCATTTCACAAGTGAAGGTCTCTTTAATGTTACACAATATATTTTATATATTCTTAAAGGAGATCTGCAACAATTTAATCTTTGGTGCCATCCACTGCGCTATTGCATGCTTTACTGAAAGGCCTGCCTTTTTTTCATTTATCGCTTCTAAATCCCGTTTGACTGTCGGTTCCAGCAATAGTAAACTTTGTTAGCTTCAGCTGCTTCTTTAGGCAGACGACCTATTTGAAACGCGCATACTTTTACATAAAGGCCAAGAAGAAAAGATAATTCATTCTCTACAATTAGGCGTCGAAGGATACATATGAGCTAACCAGATAACCAAGATTTATTTACGAATATATAACGTCCAGAGGAATCCACAGAAAAAATAGGCGCGGCTTCTTTTTTTTTCTCGTCCTTATGGAATTTTCACTCGAATAATCTGGAAAACACGATCGTAACACCCGGTAATCTAAAGTACATTGCTTGCCGACGATTGATAATAACTTATCCTTAAACCAAGAGATATTCATAATTCAGCTAACTAGTGGCTTCTTGATGTGGTATTGAATTTTAAAACTTAACATAAAATTATTACTTTGAGAATTGAAAAAAAAAAATTTGTAAAATCTTACTGAACTCGTCCATACTAAATAGGTCAGTATAGTTTCCCCTTCTCTTAAGAGGCTAAGGGACAGAGTAATGGAACGGATCCAATGTCATTTACCCAACATGGCTCTTCCATTCGAATTGCATTTAGGAGGGTAAACTACCGCAATGACCTCCTGCCTCTGTTTGTTTTTGGCGTTTATATGGATCTTACAAAGTTATTGAATACCACTGATAGGTTTATTAAATAAGGTTATTGTACATTTGAATTAAGACTAATATATCTTAGTTTATATACTGCCAACTATTGGATGACAAATAATTTTGCTTATTTAACGTCACCGGGACAACTGGCGGAAATGATCGAAGAGGCCTCGACTGGTTGTTATTGGTACGGTTTGTTGAGCAGAGGAAGAAGAAGAACGTCACTGCATGTAACTATTATGATCGGACGATCCTAAAGAGGAAGTCATAAATTAAATAAGGATCTTTGGCCTGTACCGGAACGGAGCATCTATCTTACGCCCCCTCCGGGAGCCGGCAATAATTAAGATTTTTTTTTCCTTTAAAGCATCCTAAAGATTTCTATGTTATTCTCTACACCGCCATTCAACAAGTTTTATTGGACAAACCCTACACGATCACGCTGTTACAAAATGGGAACGAGATTGGGCGGAATGTACAAAAGGGCTGCTGACTAAGTAATACTATATTCCTAAAATACATCATAGATTATCTATGAAACATTTTGAAATTAATAATAAGCTAACCCAATTCATTACAGGTCATGGACCATTTAATGAATATTTGTTTAAGCTTAAAGTCATAAACAGTCCGAAATGTACTTGTTATGCGGAAATACCCCCATCTCCTGAACACTTGGTGTATGATTGCCCTTTGAGGGAACCTCAAATATCGGCATTGATCAAAGAAGTTGTGACGAGTGGAGACATTTGGCCTGCGGACTATAACACATTAATTTCTCAAAAATACTTTAGAGAATTTGTAAAGTTTTTGTATAGTTTCGAGTTGTATGATTATTAGGTATATAAAGTATCACTGTATGAAATTATTGTTAAGTATTGTGTAAACTTTTGTATATGTTTGTTTTATTGCACAATATATGTACATATTAATGCATGTAGTACCATGTGGGGCGTGCAAGAAAACAAGAAAAAAAAACTCTACACCGCAAGAATTATAGGATTTCAAAAATCATAAATACATACAAGTAACAAAGTATATCTTTTCAAATTTAGTTTATCAAACTCATTTAAAATTTTAATTATTACAATATGTTTTAGTTAAAGATGGCTAATCGGAAAGTTCACTTTGCTTGTATATTTAATCAAACAGATTTTCGTTAATTTAAAATATTAAGTGATTTTAAACTGATATGTCTACTGTCCCGGTGAATAAGTTGTTGATTCGGATCTTGTCCAGAGAGAGTCAACTGTTTTCAGATAACCGGAATTGTATCATTCTCGTATCCTTTGGCTTAGAATGGAGTTGTGATATAAGCAATAAGTCCTTTTCAAAGCAATGTCTTACTTATCCCCTTATTCAATCCGAAAATAACTCAAATCCGATTACTTAAGTGCAAGAAACTCAGTTAGAAAATTAGTTTTAACCTCTTATTCACCTTAATGGTAATGTGTTTTTGTAAAAGGATTTAATGGTAATGTGTTACTGTGAGTAAAGTTCAACAACAAGAAATCTGGCATGGAAATTGTACTTAACTTGCTAGATTGGTCTAAAAATTATTTTCCAATATAAACAAATTCTTTATAAAACCAGTAATAACAGCATTTTACCTCTTAAATAACATGTTAAACTTCACCTACAATTCATAAACCGGATGTTCATGAGTCTATAGATTAAATTAAATAAAGTCTATAAACTAGAATATGAAACGTCTTAAAAATTACTCTACTAGAAATAATCAACTCGTAATGTTACATATTTTTCTTACTCTCAGGTCATAGGATTTGTTAAAAGAATTCCATAAATTCATACATGAAATATCTATAATTATATTACATCAGTAAAAGTAATTAAAAATATCACCTTTACCGTAAGGCGTGTTAGGTTAAAATGTATCTCCCATCACATCTTGTAATAATACTTTAATGTGTGTTCATATCTGAGAGAAGAAATAATATTTTTTCTTGGTTTAAAGCTTCTCAATAATTTTTTTTTATGTTGACACTAAACAAAGTATGCCTTCAGTTAAAATTTATGACACTAAAGTGAATAAATAAAATAAATAAAACAGGCCTTTTTTTCAAATTAACAATTTTTTTTTCTCTTTATATTTTCATTCACCAATGTCAAATAAAAGTAATTGACAATCAGCAGATTGGCTGACAGAAAAATAATACAAAATGACATGGAAAGCATGACGAAGAACAGTACCCAGCGGTACCTCTCAATTGGCTTGCTTTAATTTCCTACTCTAATAGATCCCTCATCCACGATCTTTTTAGTCTCCTAGTGTTCTCAGGCATGAGAGTCGTCGCCATTTTTTATATCAATGGGTTTGGGTGTCCGTATAGTTTTTCTTGACAGCGTTTGTAGTACGTTCGTATGTGTTCGTCAACCGTTTGTATTTTGAAGTCCGTATGCAGAGTTTTGTTATTGACGTACCATGGTGCATTAGTGATAAGTCTAAGTACTTTTGACTGAAAAGTTTTCTGTGAGTCTGTTTAGTAATGCCGTAAATTCGTAAAGCATATGTCCAAACTGGTTATAGTAAGTAAGTGTAGGTATTTAATTTCTGTCTTAAGAAATTAATAATTTAAAATGCGTTTTTTTATTTTTAAAGAGAAAAGATAGGCCCTCGGCCGGGATTCGAACCCGGAACCTTGGTGGCTCAATTGGTAGAGCGCTGTCACGGAAAGACAAAGGTTCCGGGTTCGAATCCCGGCCGAGGGCCTATCTTTTCTCTTTAAAAATAAAAATATTTAAAACTAAAAAAATTGACCAATAATTATAAAAAATTATGTTTGGAAACTGCCTGATTTATCCCAAGCATTACCGAAAAGTAATTCAGGTTTAGTATTGCAAAAATCTGAAGGGATCCTCACTTGTGGCTAATCCGTATCTGTACTATAAAGCAGAAAAAAGAAGAAAATCTACGTTTTGATAAGATGTTTTCAGATATTTGTTAGGAAAATCTTGTAACCCAGGATAAAGATCATCAATAATCATAAATGTCTACACTTTTTATCTTTTATTAACAAATCATATTTGAATATTATTAACAAATGTTAATTAAAAACTGTTATTTCTGCTGAATAAAAGATAAAATAGAAGCATTATTGATACTGTTTTAGAATATACGTTGCATACACTATAACCAGTATTATTTCTTTTGGATGCACTCCGATTGTAAAATTATAGTTTTATAGGCAGGTTTTACTGAGCAGTGGCTTAAATTTCGCAATACAGTGCATAACAAAAGTTAAGTATATAATATAGTATTATAATTTGATTATAGTAAAGTTCAAACCACAAGTTAATTATCACAATTATATAATAATCATTTCCTCTGTTTTGAATAAATCTGTTTGAAATTAAAATATTTCACAGAAATAGTGAATAGAGAGTAATATATTTATTTTCACTTTTTTATAAAACAGGTATCGCAGAGAGAAAAGTAAAAAAAAAATAAATCAATCTACATAAATTGTATATTTTTATTTTTATTTTTCAAAATTTAAGATACCATGCTTTTATTTTTCACATCATGATGTTATGGAAATATCGATTGAGAAAAAAGTACTTATAAAGTATATACTAATTATGAGAGGAAATATATACTATAACTATACTATACTATATATATAGGAAATATATACACACAATATATACTAATTAGTTTACCCTCCTCCATAATATTTGTTTACAGTCTGCTTGAGGGTATTCGAAGTTAGTGGGCTTAAGACTATGTACAGAGATTTATTTCAAACATTGTTTTTAAACAGTTGGCGTCTAAAGAAGTTTGCCTATACACTTATTATTCACATTTAACATATCTGCCAATGAAAGAGTTATATAATCAATTTTAGGGATGCACAGTTTGCAATTTATTAACTTATTTACCTCATCTATGGAGGTTAGAAGCCAAAGAGATTACGAAAAGATTTTCGTAATTTTACCAAAAATTTCAAATAAAAAAGATAAAAATGAATACAAATTTCAAATTGGTGCAATGCTTATAGGTATTATTTTTATGAGTGTAATATAACCTTCTTGAATTGATAAATATGTTTCTTCATCTCTTATAAATATGCCTTATGTTAAACTTTAAATAAATAAATAAATATATCTTAATTATGTATATGAAAGTTAATCTCATAAATACAATTGTCTCATTAAACGCGTTGCACAACCTAAGATAATCAGGTGAAATTATATAACTGATATTTCATTGTTCTAGACAGCTATCGCGGCCATCTCATTTTCGCCATCTCTTTAGGAAATACACAAAATTTTAGTTTATCTTGGGATTGAGAACTAAAAGTATGTTCATATATATTGTAACTCTTCAATTTAACTCTTTATTTTATTATTTATTACGATTTATTAATTTTCATTATCGTAATTCACACAATAATTCTTTTTCTTTTCTTTTTTTTCAACACTTTATCGAAGCATTACAATATGTCACTCTTAGGAAATAATTAATGGTGCTATGTAGCTTACAGTCATTCCATAATACAACAATAATATAAACAAAATAAATATATACATGCGGTAACAAAAAGAAATTAATGCGAAAATGATAATAAAATAAAGTAAAAAATAAAATAAATAATAATAAAAAAGAATAAATAAAATATACACATTCATACCCTATTTACAATTTTCCTGGGGTCCCCGAACTGAGCTTCTTCCCCAGAAATGAGGGCAAAGCAGGAGTCCGGGAAGCCCCAGCCCCCTTTCCCAGCCGCGTCACTGGCATTAAACGCCAATGGAAGCTGGTTAAGGGCGCTTCACACACACAGGTCGTGAGTGGAGAATTTGGCCAGTGCCAGTACTCCAAATCCAGTTCCACACAGAACTGGATATGACTGAGCCGGGGGTTTGGGACGACGGGCAAGGTTTTGGTGAAAGTTTGAAAATTTAGTAGGGATGAGATGAGATCATTATGGAGGGTTTTGTTGGAGACATAATAAGGAGCATTGACTATCGTTCTCAGGACTTTGGATTGAAAGGATTGAATGCATCTGATATTCGATTTTTTTGCGGCCCCCCACAGTTCCAGTCCATAGGCCCAAATAGGTTTGATGATGGTATTGTATAGTAGTAACTTATTGTCTATTGAAAGATGGGAGGTCCTACTTAGTAATCTGTATACTTGGCTAAATCGTCTGTTAAGTTCTTGTCTTTTGAGTCTGATATGAGGTTTACATCTAAGTCTTTCGTCTAGGAGGAGGCCAAGATATTGCACTGTGTCGGAAATAGGTAGGGTGGTTTCATTGAATTGGACAGAAGGACATGTTCCCCGGCGAAGTGTAAAAGTCACGTGTTTGCATTTTTCCTCGCGGACTTTGATCCGCCATTGGTTACACCGAATTTCAATGAGTGAAAGGTTCCTTTGGAGGTTCGAGGAAGCCATTTCAGGGTCTGGATTAGATGATAGGATGGCTATGTCGTCTGCGAACGTTGCAAGGAAGGTTTCAGGAGTAGTTGGGATATCATCGGTGTACAATATGTATAGGATAGTACCCAAGACACTGCCTTGGGGAACTCCAGCTTGGATCGGGTAAAGATTGGAGTATTCATTACCACAGAGTACTTGGAAGTAGCGATCAGAGAGGTAGGATCGAGGTTTTTCACTTTCTGGACTGTAACTCCTAATCGGTGCGTTTTTGAAAAAAACAAACATAATTTTTTTAAAGTACACGGTAAACAAACACGGGAAACCCATTTTTAAAGTAGATTAAATTTTCTACAATTTGAGCCCAACCGCAGCTCTGTAGGTCCAATAGATTCCGAATTCGGTCCCTATCGCATAATAAATAACTGGAATCTTACCTATCTATCTATATAATAAAAATGAATCGCCAAATGCCTTGCTAACCGCAAAACTAGAGAACGGCTCGACCAATTCGACTGATCTTGCTGCTATTTGCTGCTCCCGCGTCGGGAAACCGTCAACTTTATTTATTTACGCGCCAGGTAATCGTGTTCCATAAGGCATTACAATGAAAATATTATCACATTATAATTAAAGTCTTGCAATGTACGAAATAGAAAACTTATTTTAGTAAGTAATCATTGTTTATTATCGAGACATTAAATCAATAAATAAAGTTTAAATCACTCTGAAATACGTTTTATTGTTTCTATTAGACTGCTGAAAGACAATAACTTTTGACAGAACGAAGTCTGTCGGGGCAATCATGAACATAAAAAACCAATGTTGCTTTGTTTTAGAAAAATAGGTCAGAACAACATCATGAGTTCTATCTCTTATATTTTAAATTTTATTCTTTTATTTCAACTACCATACAATATCATATAAACTTCCTGAGCGAAGCCGGATACTCCAGCTAGTACAAAATAAATACGGACATTTCCTTTGAAACGAAACAATAAAAAAAAAAATATTAGTCTTTCTGCATTTAAGATATTGCTATTATATCGCTCCTTCAAAAGAATAATACACGGCATAATTCAATAATTTGGCATTTTGAGTTGGCAGTTTGGTAGTAGTGAAGCGTTTTTAATTCAGGAACGACATAGCTGATAATCAATTTCCAACATTTTTTTTTAATAAATTCATATTTAGAGTTATATTAAGTTTGAACTTTATGTGAAGTATTACAGGAACAATGCCATAAGTTAAAATAAAAAAGATTCAAGTTTTTAATTAATTTATAATTGTTAATAAAAAAATGTCAATACCACTTTTCTTTAACCAAAACCAAATTTTAATTGTTTTTAACTAACGTGGAATTTTCAAATAACTGTTCTAAAAAAATAATTATTGTTTACTACTTTGAGTTATGGTATTATTATTTTTAAGGATCGATGTGTAATATTAATGTGAACTAAATTGCAGCGTAAAAAAAACCAACGACAACAAAGGGTTGAAAAATAGAGTGAGTAAAGACTTAAACATCGATTAAGGGGCATATCGGTATTCGATCAGAGCTGTTTATCCCCGAGCGGTGATGGATGGACGGGGGTCAACCCAGTCTAGAGCAATATCCATCAGCGGGCAAGTCATCTACATTGTAGATTAATTGTGCCGCACTAGATCTGCTTTTTGATCGCCTTTCTGATTAACGGAAAGAAAAAATCTTCTTGTTTTGTCGTTTGAATCAATCGAAAACCTTACTAATTCAGACTTTTTTGCCATTTTAAATATAATGTATTCTTCTATATAGGCAGTAAAAGCTTGAAACTTTTTTAATATATCTTTTGTTACTACTGCAATAAAACTTCAAGTTAATAGATGATACAACTAAAAATATGAATTTATTAGAATTAAAAAAAAAACCTGCTTTATCTAATGGAGTATCAGATATATCGTTCCTGAATTAAATAGCTTGAACCAACACAATTGCTACTTCAACCTTAACTCGAAAATACCAATTATTGAGTTATGTGGTTGGTATTTTAAAGAACCAATATCTACTTTTTTGATCGGCACATCTATATTATATACTTGCGGATTGGTTTAGTTTACTTGGTATAGCTAATGGTTTTATCAAAAAAATATTTAAAAATTACAAATTTTTTTTTTTAAATTATTTAGTTTATAAAGTACAATCGTAGCTATCATTTGTTGAAAGCTGCAAACAAATAAACTATCAATTGCAATATTTCACACATGAAATTTGTGAAAAGCCTTTCCATTAACCCAACCTATTAGTAGAGCTTTTACATATTAAATTAAATTATTTATAGTATTTAACATATTAGGCAAATGTATTAAAATATTTTATTTTATTTTTTTTATATTTTATTTTTACCAGATCAGCCTGGTGGGTCTTTACATGGTTGTTATAATTATTATTTATTGTTTATAGCAATTGAGTATGGGGGTATAGTCCGTACAATAGACACCCCTAACTAAATAGATCGTTATAACTATTGGTTAAATGTAAGTAACAGTGAATTGTGTCATATAAAAAAAATTAATTTATAAAATAGCTCCTAAATAAATTTAAGATTGTAATGTCACTAGAAATGTATATTTATACAGCTTATAATAAGATGTCCTGCAGTAACCTGGGTTTTAGTCTTCGAGATGATGTCCGCTTTCCTACCTTATAATTTATTGCTCCTTTAGCTGCTGGTAGTTGGGTATGGAATTTTCTGAATCTTTTTTTTTAATGTGGTCGTATATTGTTTCTATTTGTAGTTCACGGTGCAGTTGACTGTTTCTTATGAACCAGGGTGCATCCACTGCGATTCTTAGAACCTTGTTTTGAAAAGTTTGCAATATTTTTCTTTTTGTAAAGGATGCTGCTCCCCAGACTTCACAGCCCTACATCAGTAATGGGGATTATGTTGTTTAGTTCTCATCTTATCTGTCTACTGCTCGCCAGTATTTTCCCTGTCGAAATATATATTATTTTTCAAATTTCCCTTGCATTGCTTGAAAGGTTGATAATTATTGATCTTATTTTCATCAGCTTCTGATCTGGATTGAACACTCAATTCTGAATCTGAATTTTTATCTCTTTACTAGATGTGATTTTCTTGACCAGTATCACTATCTTCTTTAGAACAATTGATTATTTATTTCGTTTAATGGCTAGAAGAACAATCCAATATTTCCTAAGTACGCAGCCAGCAATCCTTAGCTATACTGTATTTCAGTGGGGACATAAAATGGTGGTTCCGGCCTGTGTTATGTCGGACATTCGTTAAAAATCTGTGTCCTAATTATATATCGATATGCAAAATTTATGACTCCCAACTTTAGCATTGTCTATTAGCCATAACAGCAAATAGTGGCGTTAAATAAATAGACAACAATAATAAACAACAATACCGAGATTTTAACATGTTTTGTTTTTATAGTCATCTTAAAATAAAAGATACAGATTTCTAGGGGTTTCGAACAAGCGGAGTGTTTGACTTTTTTTTCGCTATAAAATTATGAATAAATATAGTTCAATAATGATCAAAGGCTTAAGAAGGTTCGATGCTGATACCACAAATCGCTGTTTAGTAACTCCTATATCTAGGTCAACAAAATAACCAGCGAAATATAGGACAGTAGCCGTAGCTATGTATATATTTATCCGAATACATTCAGCTCCGTAATTCGTTATTGCTTTTAGTTTCCGAGTCTCACTGAATACAACCATCATCCTCCTAGCTACTAATTTTTAGTAGCTTTTACGAATACTAAATATTTACTAGCTTTAACTAATACTGAATATCTTTGCCAGATTCAATTATTTTCGGAATGAATCACCTTTCAAATAGCATATTTCAGAGTCAACGTAAAGTACATGTAAAATGAAATAGACATATGTACACATCCTTTGCGTTGTTTTCGATTTTGTATTAATTAATTTGTCTGTTATTTTCTTTTTTAAATACCCTCGTATTTCTTTCGAGGGTAATTTGGATGTTTTATTCCTTAAAAAGTTGAAAATGTTATTGTTTCAATTATCTTTTATATAATACAAGAGTTTTTATTGTTTCGGCTTATTCATTTTACTCATCCTTTTCCCAAGACATAAGTTACTAGCTTCTTTAATGTTTCGCCCATTACTTTTCTACATCTTCACGGTCTTCGTATAATGTTTTTATACTACAAACCTTAAATACACACGCAGTTACTGTTATTCCAGATATTTATATCCTAATTTAATAGAGTGTTCTCTATGAATTAGCTATGAATCAAATAATGATATTCAGTGATCCTGTTCAGTTCCAATTTAAAATATGAAATTTTCATGAAGCAAATTGATTTTTTCAAAAGTTGAAATTAGCTACATTGGACCAGTATTAGAGCTACTTCTGAACGTTTAATAAAATTCATCAAAACTGTAATATCCATTAAGATTTTGTTAGTTTTTATTCTATTGGAGTTCTCGTTATGACATCAGTATTATACTAAAAAAAAATATAAGTTCGGTAATATTTATAGTATGTTCGGTAAGATGTTATTAAAAGCATGTCAGCTTTTTAATTTAGGTGAAGATGAAACTACTTTTCGTTATAATCTTTTCTTCTATTAGTCTATTATTGCTAGAGCTTAATAAAGAAGAATGTAGTTAGTTTCATATATTTTAGCTGAACAATCTATTGGTAACTGTGCTTGTTTTTTTGTTCACTCGCATAAGAAGGAACCAATAAATACCATTGTAATAAAAGGGATTTTATCAAGGCATTAAATCACACATAATATGTAAGCAGTTAAACTCTTTGGGAAAAAAATTGAATTTTGGAAAGTAACTCTAAACCCCTTTTAGACTTAGTCAAAGAAGTTTAATTTTTTTAGAATGCTATTTCTTATTGGTTACGCTCATTATTAATGTTTCTAGTTTCTCTTATTTTAGCATTGGAATATTATAAATTTCGGTATTTTATATTTTGAAGAAAAAAGATATTAAAGATATTTCTCTTCAAAATAAAATAAGAAATTATAAAATTTCGGTTTTCCCACATTTTTCAACGCTCAGATGTACTGAAGTTAAATGATAATGTATATGTAATATATGTGTATTGTTCACGCCACTTGGCGTTCTTTTTGTAAATAAATTATTACGATACTTAAAAAATAGGTAAAGTGTCAAATACATCTTAAAATAGCACACAACACGCTCTAGCGGTTGTCTGGGGCAACTAACGCTTCAATTAATTGACATAATCCCAGCCAGAGCGCGATGCGAAAAGCAGTCACATGTTCATCGCTTATACCCCCAGCTATCCAGCTCAATTTAAGCGAGTCTAGTTCTTGACCGGTTCTATACTTTCCGTTGTATTATTCTATTCGTGTTTTTTACAAGTAATGCCCGTTTCACCTGCAAATAAGTGTGGATTCCTCTGAAAGATTTCTGGACCATAGGGACCCCAGCTAGAAGGACGCTACGAGCTTCTTTTGGTCGTTTGAGCGCGCTCAAGGGGCCAAGGAGGTTTTATCGGCGTTACTGCCCGGTCTTGGGTTAGTAACTTTTATTACAATGGTTTTGATTTCTTCATATTATTTCTCTATTGTTGCGAACTATTTTCAAATTACACCATACAGCACACACCCAGAGCGAGATTTGATTCAGACGAAACCTACGCTTCCTTTTAAGAAATTTATAACCGACCTTACGAGCTTTGTCTCAACATATATGTATAAACATATAATGTTTTAATTTATTTATACCATTTTATCCTGATTATCATGGTAAGAATGCCCATTGGAAATTCGTTTTTTGAATAAATATGTTTTCCCTACCACACCTAGACAATGGAGAGCTATACCGAAAAAAATCCTGTACCACTACAACTCATGAAGGGTCTACCACTGAGCCACTCCGCTCCCTATATTGGTAAAAGTGGACATACTCAGTTTTTTCTGAAGATTCTGACTTAAATTATTTCCTTGTAACATTGAAACTGATCATCTCCCTATTATTGATTCAGATTTTCAAAAAAAAAAAAAAAAGTGAAAATATCAAGGTTTGTGCCTTTTTACTGAAAAACTCATATTTTGACAAAATAAATCATTATTCTGAAATATTGTGAGATATAATGAACAATAAGAAGACATGTACGGAAATATTTATAACTATTAAATCTTAAATATTTGAGCTACTAATAAAAAATACACTGATCTGTATATAACTACTCATTTGGTAAATTAAAATAATTTATCATATAGTTATTTCGCTAAGACGAATCCACATTGTACAAACCAAAGCTTCAATACTTACTTGTGAGCAAAAAATGGATGCAGAGTAACATCAGTATTCCAACATAGCGTTGAGTAGAGATTATAACAGCAAGTCTATAGAAGGGGAGATAAATATGGGGGATTTCATCTCAGGCTTTGCCTATCCTTTCAATATGTAAAGCGGATTCGACGAGATCCCAATAAGGGCTTGGTCATGGGAAGCCTCAACGTCTGAAAGAGCTTGTTAGCTCCGAGGTGCTAATTCCCTATCCGGGTCTTTCAGGGCAGACCAGAAAATAAATCGCAAATTTTAATTCAAATTCTATTACAAAATTTCTTGTCCAGATAATTAAATTTAGATAATTATTTTGTAATTTTATTTTACATAGCTCAACTTGACAATTTTTTAAAATATTTTCATTTTTTGTTGAATGCTGGCCGAGATATCAGGGAAGATAATTCATCGAGAGGCTTCGAGCTCTGCTCTGATAAGTTGAGGTAAGGGTTGCCTTGTCGGAACGCCTATAAAGTAAATTAGGTATATTTCAATAGTATTACTTAATTTTAGATATATGGGAAGGAAACAATTCAGGTGGATGATAGAGATATAATTTCTTAAAAAGGGTTTTAATAGTAATAATAATAATAATAAAGACTTTATTTATTCTAGGGCAAGTCCCTTTAGAATAACAATACAGGAACAATGTATAACATAAAATGTCTTAGAGTAAAGTATATTACATTTCAATAACATACAGCCAAAAAGAGATTAGCTGTTTACAATGCCCTAAGATATACATTGGTGAAACATCACAATTGCTGCACAAAAGAATGTATCAGCATCAATATGATTGTAAAAATATTGGTGGCAAGGAACCTAACACAGCATTGGCCCAGCATACCAAAACTTGTAAGCATCAATTTGATTTTGAGAATGCTAAAGTTATTTACAAAGAGAGTGATGACTCTAGAAGGAAGTTGTTCGAGGCCATGCAGATTGCGCAAAAGATTGACATTTCGGTTAATTATAAAACAGATTGTAGAAATTTTAACCTATATTATATTCGGAAACGTTGAATATTTTAAAAGAAAAAATTGGCTAACTTTGCTAATGTGTATAAATTTATATAGGTTAGTATTACTTGATATGTTCTGTGGATCAGCTGATTCTATAACCTTCCGCAACCAGCTGGTTGCGTATTACCTTCTTTTCAGTTGTATGTTGAACGTCTTGGTGGTGGGGTGCTGTCTCATGTTTGGAGCCTGTTTGAGCTGTTGATCGTTGGGATGTATTGCATCTTTTTCTTCGAGATATGATTCACATAACCCCTTTTTTTTGTTTTTGTGTCTTTATAATGCCTGAATAGGCGAAACGTCGACTGGGAAGTGGGTGTATTACTGGATTTGAAACATAAGGCTTTGCATTGTGGTTTTTCCCAATTGCATTTTAATAAATTACATTTCATTAATTAATTACAATTGAATTAATAAATAAAATAAATATTAAACAGTTATGAATTATCCCAACAACAATATTTAAAGAAAACTATTTCCTATAAAGGAAGGAGAAAGTAAAAGAAAATATAAGTAAGATAATAATTATATAGAGAGAAATAATTGACAATTACATATACGAGGGCAAAGTTGTACTCGTTTGTGCAATAAAGAAACAGGAATAAATATTAACAAATACAAATATTTTCATTGGAAAGAGCGTACTTTACACTACTTCTCCGCATAATCTTCAAGCAAATAGAGCCATTTGTCATAACGCGTGACAAGTTTTTGTATTCCAGCGTCATAGTCCTCCGCCGCCAGCGTATTGAGGTACGTGGTCACGCCTCGTTTAGATTCTTCATCGATGTGAAATCTTTTTCACTCTCTCCTTCATCGGAATAACGTCCGAGAAACGCCCGTGCTGCAGCCATACGCTTGGTTTTGTGCTCATCTGTAAGCATGCGAGGGACCCACCATGCACGGATTTTTGAATAATGCAGATGGTCTCTGATAATTTCATGAACTATTCTGGGACGTTATTCCGATGAAGGAGAGAGTGAAAAAGATTTCACAGCGATGAAGAACTTGAACGAGGTGTGACTACGTATCTCGATACACTGGTGGCGAAGGACTATGACGCTGGAATACAGAAACTCGTCAAACGTTATGAAAAATGCCTAAATTTGTTTGGAGATTATGTGGAGAAGTAGTGTAATGTATGCTCTTTTCAATAAAAATGTTTATATTTGTTAATATTTACACCTGTTTCTTTATTGCACAAACGGGTACCACTTTCCGAATGTACCTCGTACATAGGTATATACAAATTTTTTGAAAAGCAAAATGACAACGAAACAAGAAATTAAATAACGAAAGAAAAATATAAACAAAACTAACTATGATAACTATTAAAAAAAAATTAAATGTAAAAATATGTGACTGGAAGTGTAAACAGCCAAATTAGAAGAGAAAGAAAAAGTATGTATATACACACCTTACTCACACGCGTATGCACATACAATTATACTGAAACAGACATATAAATCAAATTCCAACATTTAGAAAACTTTAATCTTAAAACTGGATATACTATTTCCGATTTTTTGATAATTCTAAGGAAATTAGGTGATTGAATAAACGGGATTTGAAGGTTGAAATATTATGGGAATGACAAATGGAAGAAGGTATAGAGTTCCAAAGTGACTAGGATTGAATGACGAAAGCTCTGTCAAAAGCTGCTGGTTTTACTGTTTATTTGATAACCAACGTTTCAATCCACGCTGCTGGTCTTCTTCAGGACTAGTAAATGGGTTCAACCCCGTTTAAGAAAATATTTCTCTGACCACCACCCGGACCATTTTTTTACTACTACTATTTTCATAAAATTTAGAATTAGTGGCATCTCTTATTATTTCTAAAATAAAATTATACATCTAAACCAGGGGTGGAAAACCCGAAATTTTGCTATCCCGTGAGATTCATCACTTTTGACATTTAAAACAAATTTATTTTAAAAAAATACATTGATTTTCTATCCTTACTTAAAAACATTAACTGCCTAAATCAAGCGACAATGAATGATTGCAATGTACGTTTATTAGTATTATTGTATTTTTATTTATATTTACAGGTAAGCATAGTAGTATACACAATAATAATAAGTCATTATATTTTAATTTTTTATTTTTAAAAAAATGTTCTCAGTTAGTTTAAATATATAATCTTATGATGCATTTCCAAGAGAGTCCTATAGCTGAAAGCAAAGGAGTTACAGGGCATCAGAACCACCCCCCCCCCAAAAAAAAGAAAAGAAATGTAAATTCTAGACCTTAATTCTCTTTTGTTTCATTGCTAGATACATGCATATAAAATTATCATTTTATACACATCACTATTCTACGCACAAATCATTCTCTACCACCCCCCCACTAATATTACAATTATTATAGTATTAGGGGGTGGTAGTGGGTTACCAGAACTATCTAGAAATAAATTACTTATCGTATCTCTTAACCGCTAATTTTCATACAAAAAAAAGAAATTCTTGCATCGTTATAATTTCAAATTATCATTATAACCAATATAATTTTGTTTGTTTTTTACTTCACCTGGTCAATTTTCTTCTTTATAATCTTGAGTGTTCTGAAGAGTCTATTCCTAATTTCATCATTCACTTCCTGCTTTTTCGATTTTTATTTTCTTACAGAAATTACCTTTGTGACTATTAGCTCTAGACTAAACTAAACTACTAGTTCATGAAAATATAATAATTTAAATATTTTGTCTTTCATTACAATAGAATCTCTGTACAACCAATTATTTTGATGTTGACTTCTCTGCTGAATATGGTAGATTTTTATTTAATTAATGAGGAAAAAAAATTATGTTTTATAATTTGATTATAAAAGCTCAAAAAAAGTGATAGGGAAAACCTGAGAATGGACACAGCGCTTATATTTTAATTTTAATTATTTGATAAAAATAACTCGTTGTGTATTAATTAGCGTAATTAGCAACTCATTTTTTGTTTGTTCAATGATTTTATTTCAAGGATATTAATATAAAGAATATTAATTGATAATTTGACATTGACGTGCTGATAGAAAAAAAATTAAAAAAGAGCAACCAATGAAATATTACGATTATAAAATCAATAATCAGAACAAGACCATTATTCACCTAAAGTGAATTAATGAGACGACAGATAAAAGAGAGATTGATAAAAAGTATCTTTGGGACCATCTAAGAGTTTTGGTTTAGAATTGAAGGATGAATGAGCAGCACAATGTTTTGAAAGATAGCACATTTATTTGTAAACTATTGAAATTTATATCGGATTGAGAAATGATAATTAAAAATGTTCGAAATTTAGAAATTAGAAACTTTATTGAAGTAAATTATTTTAGATTATTGTAAGAATCAGTAAAAAAATAAATCAGTATATGTATATCAGTATATACTAGATGATGCTAATCAGTTGTTTCTTTTTTAGGTATGACATAGTTTATGGTTATCATTTGAATATATGCATTACCATACCTAGTATCATTATGTTTAGGTTTTGGCAATAGATTTAACTCTAATACTTAATTATAATAATAGATATGCTTTATTTTATTTATAGTTTTTTAAACCAAATTTTTAATTATACACTTTTTGAATTGCATAATATGTTCTTAATAAAAAATTAATAATGCCGCCTTACTAAAGGCGGACTAAAAAAAAAATTCTAGAAAATAATAAATAAAATCCTACAATCCAAAGAAAATCTACTCGAGGCCGTTCTTTACCTAAATCCTTCGGTTAGTTACGGGATCTCTTAAAGGATTACCTCAAGAAGCGGGGTGCTGCCTGAAGAGTTACTGAGCAGACCTTCCAAGACAAACGGGAGCATTGCTCTCGAAGCGGATATTGTCTGCAATCTGATAATCATGGGGTAATATGGCAGAACACATAAACCAGTTAATACTTTTATTTTAATTACTACAGTAAAGTTAGTAATAATTGGATTCATTCAAAGTAGTATCCACCGAGGCTTTAACCAAATCTCTCAAATACCAACAATAACTATACGAAATTTATACTTTTGAATCTAGAAATAGGCTACATAAGATAGTATATATATATATATATATATATATATATATATATAAAGAGAGAGAGAGAGAGAGAGAGAGAGAGAGAGAGAGAGAGAGATAAATCTATATACCTAAAAAAGTAGATCCGGACTGCATAAACACCATCGCAGAGCCAAAAAGGCATAAGCTACAGACTTGAAATTTAGACAGTAGGCACATTTTATATGACCAACGCGTACTAAGAAAGGAGTTTGGAAAATTAGTCCCCTATTAGGGTGACAAACGTTTGTAATTAAAAAACGCCATTTTTAAAGCGAGCACCAAGAAATTTTAGATTTAGCTTCTACATTAAAAATAAATAAATAGTTGTTTTTTGAAAATCGACCCCTAAAAGTGTAAAATACGGAAAATCGTAACATGTTAAGTTAGAGATGTGAAAATAAGTAAGCAGGCTTAACATTTTAACATAAAAATAATGGTATTCAAGATTTTTCAAAATCAACCCCTAAATATTACAGTTATTGATATTACATTGTGGATTTCATTAGAAAATTTATAGGTAGTTCTGTAATTATGATATTTAATGTTTAATAGGATAGTTTATTAAAATCTTTTAATAAATGGATAAGCATTTATTAAAATATTTTAATAAAGCATATGCTGGCTAAATCCACAAATGCTTTAAATCATAGTTTATAATATGGAGTTTGTTTATGGAATAACTCTCTGCTTAAACACAACATTTTTTTTTTTTTTTTATTAACACGTTATTGAAATATTACAATCTGCCACTTGTAGGCAATAAGTAATAGTGCTATGTAGCTTACAGTCATTCCATAACAAAACAATAATATAAACAAAATAAAATAAGTAAATATATACATGCGGAAAAATATATACATGCGGTAACAGAAAGAAACTAATGCGGAAACGATAATAAAAAATAAATAAATAAATTAAAAAAATAAAATAATAATAATAAAATAGAATAAATAATAATAATAATAATACTAATAATAAAAATAAAATAAAATGTACACATTCATACCCTATTTACAATTTGCCTGGGGTCCCCGAACTGAGCTTCTTCCCCAGGAATGAGGGCAAAGCAGGAGTCTGGGAAGCCCCAGCCCCCTTTCCCAGCCGCGTCACTGGCATTAAACGCCAATTGAAGCTGGTCAAGGGCGCTTCACACACACAGGTCGTGAGTGGAGAATCTGGCCAGTGCCAGTACTCCAAATAACTTTATTACAACAGGTCTCGGGGCCATTGCGGGTTTAGACGGCGGGGTGGATTATATGGATGTGTGGAACTGGATAATGACTGAGCCAGGGGGTTGGGATGACAGGCAAGTTTTTGGTGAAAGTTTGAAAATTTAGTAGGGATGAGGTCGAGGACGAAAGGAATGTTGAGATCATTATGGAGGGTTTTGTTGGAAACATAATAAGGAGCATTGACAATAGTTCTCAGGATTTTGGATTGAAAGGATTGAATGCGTCTGATATTCGATTGTTTTGCGGTCCCCCACAGTTCCAGTCCATACTCGTAGGTCCAAATAGGCTTGATGATGGTCTTGTATATTAGTAATTTATTGTCTATTGAAAGATCGGAGGTCCTACATAGTAATCTGTATAGTTGGCTAAATCGTCTGTTAAGTTCTTGTTTTTGAGTCTGGTATGAGGATTCCATGTAAGTCTTTTGTCTAGGAGGAAGCCAAGGTATCGTACTGTGTCGGAAATAGGTAGGATGGCTTCATTGAATTGGACAGAAGGACATGTTCACGTGTTTGCATTTTTCCTCATTGACTTTGATCCGCCATTGGTTACACCAAATTTCAATGAGTGAAAGGTGGCTTTGTAGGTTCGAGGAAGCCATTTCGGAATCTGGATGAGATGATAGGATAGCTGTGTCGTCTGCGAACGATTAAACACAACATAAGTATTTATTTAAAATCAACGTGAACGAAGTCACGGGCAAAAGCTAGTAGTATTCATAAACGCCAATGTAATATGTTGAAATTAAAACTGTTTTATATTGAAATAAATGATGGTAATAAAAACGCTTTAATAAAAAACAAAACTATAAATCTTACTAATACGAGTATTATAAATGCGAAAGTTTGTATGTTTGTCTCTCTATCACGCAAAAACTACTGAAAGGATTTGGATGAAACTATACAGTAATATAGTTTATACATCAGAATAAAAAATAGGCTATAGCAAGCGCGGATTTAGGGGGGAGGGGGGCGCACGAGTACACGTGCCCTTCCCCCACTCCCGATAGTTTTTTAGGTACTGTGGAGAATCCATTATAGTACATAATTAAAGGGATATCTCATGATAATAGCGGTTAAAATAACAGAAAGAACATGGGTGAAACTATTGTTTTGATATCCGACTAATATTATAAATGCGAATGTTTGTTACTCATTTACGCAATAACTAATGAACGGATTTGGATGAAACTTATTGAGTAAAATAGGTTATACTTCGTAGGCTACAGCAAGGGCAGATTTATGTGGGAGCACGGGGGCATGTGCCCCCCCTTTATAGTACATAATTAAAAGCAAATCAGTAACTTATCATCTTGAAATTTGTAGTTAGGTTCATTGTATAGTTTAAGAAAGAAATTTGAATAATGCCACCCCAAGGGTATCCCCTTTAATATAATAGGGGTTCAAAGATTGTATGGAATCCGTCAGTTTTGAAGTTAGACATCTGAAGTATCGGATGCACGAGTAACTTATGGTTAAAAAATAATATTAAATTATTTATACAATTATCTGTCACCAAACTTCATGTGGCAGACCAAATTCCACGCGAGCCAAGCCGCGGGCAAAACCTAGTATAGAATAATCTACTTTTACCGAATATTTTATCAGTCAAGTTTTACAGCAAATAAAACATCAAGCATCCTCACTCTTTTTTAAGATTAAATAAATGCTTTTGTTTATCTCTCTTTTTTTGACTTATGGAACATTATTTTCTACTTTTTAGTTTTGTTATTAAAGTGTGTTTTGAAAGTATTATTTGTTTCAACATGAAAACAATTTTAATTTCAAGGTAGATAATGAGTGTAATAAATATTGATTTGAAGTTATGAGTAAGAAAGAGATGGATCTCACTGCATTCCTTTCAATTTAAGTTAGTGAATTTATTTAAATAAGATATGTAACGAACATAAATATATGATAATTTATAGTAAATAAGTGAAAATTTTTTCATATCCTTTATTTTCCAGATCGGCTTTTTTTAATCGTTTTTTTTTTAATTATGATTTTAATTTAAAAAAAGGTAAAAGTGTGGGTTTCTTCTCATGCAATAGACACCCCTAACTGTACAGTATCAGATTATTTAAAAGAGAATTTATAAATATATAATAGTTTTTTTTTTTCATATAGAGTAATTATAATGTAATAACAAACTTAACGGTAATAGAAACTGAACAAACTGAAAGGTAATAGAGTTCACACCAGAATATCGAGTCTCGGTTTTAGTCTTGGGGATGACATAGGTTCGCCTATGTTGAATGCTACAGCTCCTTTGACTGCTGGTAATCCGGTCTTAAATCTGGTGACGCTTTTTAATGAATTCGTCAATCTTCTCTAGTTTTAGCTCTCGGTGGAGTTGACTGTTTCGTACAAACCAAGGCGCGTTTACTTCGATTCGTAGGATTTTATTTTGGAAAGTTTGCAATTTTTTCGCTTAGTTGTTGACACTGCTCCCTACACTTCACAACCATACATTACAGAGGTCTAAGAATGGCTTTATATATAAATAAGACTGTTTCTGGTTTTAATCAAGATTTTCTATTTATTATCGGATAAAGTAGAGCTAATCGTGCGTAGGCCTGTATTAATTTGGTGTTGATATGCTGGTTCCAGGTAAGACGACGATCTAAATAAATTCCGAGATATTTTATTGCTTCTTTATTCCACGGGAGCTTGCTGTCATTGAGCACTAGCTCAGGTGGGTCTGAAGGGTTACAAAATTAATATTGTGTAATAATTAATATTGTCAAAACCCGCATAGGCGTAAGGTAAGGAAGGGTGTTTAAATAAATAACAAAACAAACAAACATAAAACGACTAGGAGGACAGACTTCGTTACACTCATTCTAGAAAAATCTTATATACGAGTAATTGAGCTAATCTGCAAAATGTCTGTAATGAACAACATAAAGAGAAAGTACTCACATCCCCAAAACAGTGTGGCAAATAATCTGTTTTCCTATTGAGTTAAATATAATACATTTGTTAACTTTTGCAAAAACTGAAAGAGACAATTATAAGCTCTAAACAGATTTTTTCATTTAAAAGTAACCTTAATATGTTTAGTATTTAAAACTTTATTTCGCTGTATGTATTATATAATACATATTGTGTATTATATAATTATATTATATCATGTATTATAAAATCTCGCGTACATGATTTCTTAGCTTTCCTATCAGCACATATAATCTTCATCTCCTTCATCTCTTTCCTTTGCTCGTCTGCCCGTTATGTTTCCTCTTTCCTCTTCTTATCCACTCACTTAATATATTTTATGAATATCTCTATTTCCTGATTTTCTTTATCTGTAAAACCTAGTCTTTTTATTTCCTCTTTCGTCTGACTGGGGTATCCTCTGATGCTTTTTAGTTCCATCACTTTGTTGAATATCTGTTTGTTTATCCTTTTTGCATCCATTTCATCCTTTTTATGTGCTCGAGGATTTGTTTATCTTTCTTTCCTTATTACTATTTCCATGCCCTCACTAATGTTTCGTAGTGCCCAGTTTGAGCTATTTTTGAGGGACCATTTTAGTTGTAAGTACCCTTTGTCAAATATATCAATATTTAGAACTTTAATAATAAGATTTTAAATGTCAGGAATATTCATTCATCCGAATAAGAATAATTTATTTTAATCAGAATCATTTTTCGAACCACCGATTTATTAGTTAATAGGTGTACATGTTAATACCAGACACTTCTAAATTAAGACAAATGTTCTATCAAACTGAATAATTTTATTTACGCTTTAAAATAATAGTTTAATAATGCCTAAGTGATTAAAACTGCTAAATTTGTTTTCGTTGCAATTATTTATCAATATGTAATTATTTTACATTTTTTTTTGTTTATATATTTTTCATATGTTTATTAATTTATTCTTCTTCTTATTGCTTCTATATATATTGGTTTGTTTGAAATGCGTTTTCTAACCAAAGTTATATAATTTTTTTTTCAAATAATTACTTTATTAAATATCTAATGAAAAAAATTATAAGATTTTCTAAAAAGATCTTCTAAGATGGAGTTTTGCTCTAGATCATTCATTTAAGAATTTAATATCGTACAAGAATCCTTCATAATATAAATTCTAAATCCCTTTTAGATTTCATGACTTCTGCCTGGCATGTCTCCAGTACAGGAGATTGTTTGCCAAAGCGCCAAAGTTGTGCTCACGAGAATCAGAAGAGTATATTGTTACGGTCAGAGAGAGAAATACGGACGGAAGGGATTAACGACTTTTAAAGCCCGTCGACGGGAGAGATCAAGATTGGATTAGAACCATCTCGAAGATCGGCCTCCCCCACTCCCGTTATGTCTAGAACATTCGACCTTGATATAAATACCGCTCGCTTCCGCCCAGAAGGGGCAGTCAGAGATTAAACCAGGTAGTGTGATGAACTAGTAATAAGTGTATCAGTGAACTGTGAGTCTCGTGAGTGTAACACTTACAATGTTATTACATAAATAGTTGCAATAATACCATTTAAAAGCACTAGCAAGCGCTAAATGATGAATTTTATCTAGTTAGAAAGATCCATACCACACCTTCTCCAATTTAAATGTGACTATAATGACTATTCAAAATTTAATGCAATCTAAAGAAATCAGATAGGCCACAGGCAGATAGACTGCAAAGTTTGAAAAATGTGGATCAGCCTGTATTATATTCTAAAGGTAGATCTGTAACAAGGGAAAATAGGAGGGACATGATAGGTCTGCTGAAATGCATTCCTCCTGTTAAACAGATTACTTTAAAAACTTGCGAAGAAATCGAAATGACGAGCCCTCATATACAGAAGACATAATTTATACTACTGACGAATTAATCACAAATAATTATGTAACGTAACAAAACTGTTAATATAAATTTTTATGGAAAATTTGTAATAAAAATATCTAATAATTAACTTTTTCTGTGATAAGAACCTTAAAAATATGAACACTGAATTTAAATTTATTACTTTTTTCACTTGCCAAATCGATTAATTCCATCGATCACATATAAATTGTAACTTTTCAGACGATAGCTTTTTTACTAGTCTTTCTAATTAATTTTATATACTTTTAGATTAAAGCTAAAGCTTTATTTATGGATACTACAATATCTATTTGAGTTAGAGAGGAAAATAGTTGTGTGGAAGATCTAATGGAGGATGGAAATAGTTGGGGGGTGCAGTCATAAATTAACCCCAAGTTAAGTAAAGTGATGACTTATTTTTTATTAGTGCCGACGATTCGACCAATCAGGTCAGTTACACGGTTCACCTAGCCTCCTCTCCTTCTATTTGCCCTGAAGATGACCTACAAAGTAGGTAAAAACGTCGGCACTAATAAAAAATAAGTCTTCATTTATTTGATGTTGATATATGACTGCACACCCGAAATATTTGTTTGAATTGATATTATAAAGGGCATTTTAAAAAACAATGCAAAATATTTTCTCGCATTTCTCCACTTTTTGTTATATGGAGTTAATCAATTAGTGACACACTTATATATGAAAACGTTCACTAGTTTTCAAGCAATTGCGAAATCAATATTCTAATTTATTTGAATAAAAATTCGTGCCAATTACATTTGTTTTTACAATATTGAAAGCTGTTTTAAATGAGACGCCACTTTCGTTAAAATGACTGTTTTATTAATCAAAAAGTATAAGTATTTCAAATACAATTTAATCTGATAAAAAATCAGGTGTCGGTATTGCTTAATTGAAAGTAAAAAAAAAAAGAAATCAAATAACTGTTTTTTGGCTTACGAAAACGAAATTGTTTACCAAATAAATAAAGTCCTTTGCAATCATTCTTCCCTTCTCGCTTTGGCGATTTCTCGCTGCAGCATTTTGCCACTTATCAATGCTATATGAACATCCGCTTTCCCACAACAAGGCTAGTTAGACATTATCCTCGTATATCTAACAATTATAGCAAGTGACCATGCAATGTGACCTACATCTAGTATTACGTCATCAAAGAACATCTCACTAGGCTCAAATGATGTTCGTTCACTTCATTCGTTCTGAACTATACTTCTTAAACAACGTTTAGCGCCTCTTTATTTAACTCAATTGGATATCTAGAGTCTAGACTATTAGAACAGTGCCTTTTTTTTGTATAATTTTCCTCTAAGGTAAGTAAGCCCAAACCAGATAAAACGCGATGTTGCTTTATCCAGACACAATTGTTCCAGATCAATTTTTGTCCATTACTTTCGCTGTCACTGCGTTGCATCTCTGTGGTACATAAAGCTTATGCAGACCGTTTATATCACTTTTTGAAGCCTTTTCACAACACTGGTAACTTTATTGTACTCAGCACATGCTGTATTTTACTTATAAGTTATTTCGATTCCAAACAATTAATTTTGGATGGAACAATTAACAATTAATTGTTCAATGTGTGACATTTAGATTTTTTTTTTTTTTTTATACAATCCTTAAGAATTTGATGGCAATTCCTGTAAAGACATTGTGCCTCTAATAATACCGCCAATATACTTTAAATATCAGAAACAACCATCCTATGGTTGTAAGTATAGATGAAATATTAATAGCTAGAAAAAATAATATATTTTTACTGACGAAAGACTTCACCTCTAGATAGAATTAAGTATTATTTGTGTTTCAAACGTTTTACAACATAACATAACTGTTATGATTACTACCTAAAATGAAATACATCCTTAAAACTTTTTTGTTATCATGAACTCTAAACCAAAAAGGAAAGATCGCACGGCTCAGCTCTATATTTAATCAGAACAAACCGCTGGCTGAAATATATTACTTTTTGTATGTTTTTTAATTCTTATCATAACATAGATACACCCTCAAAAAGATATTAAAAACGATTTATTCTTCTTGTGACAAACAAAAATCTGTTTAATGAAATTAAAATCTACAACCTTCTGTTTTAATTAAGTAGAGGTTTGAATAGTGGTGATTCCTATAGTGATACTCAGCTTACTAAACCTGAAGACAGTCTGGTAATGAAAATTAATAAATTACAGGATGAAAACAATAGTTTATGGTATACAACTTTTGCACTTTAGCCGTTGTAACGGGCGGTATACAAGTGAGATAAAAATTAATGCAACTTAAATCATTGAGGATTCTCTATCAGTCGTGTAAGGAGTACCAATTACTATAAAGCATGGTGGACACTTTTTTTCAGTGAGTCAAAATACACCAAATTGCAAATATTAAAGATACTTTCGGGTCGGAGTTGGTCAGTTAAAATTATCAAACGAGTCACCCTGTGCCCCGCGGGTTATATGTTACCATCCTATTGTATATTAAATAAATAAACAGTTTACACTTCTGATCTTTATTAAAGACTGAATCACATATAAACAAAATCACATGTTTTTAATAATAACTTACAAACACGTCAGTCCTCTCCTCTTATTTTTGTGATTAGCATGTGATCCGGATGTGCCTTTTATGCTGTTACTGTTCCAAAACTCCACTTCTCTCAACAATCTTTATAATTCCTCACTTGAACACGATCCAAAGGTGAAGATGGTTGATCACGGTAAAAACTGTTTGGCTAACATTCGTTTTAGCTTACCCTCCCGAGGTGGCAACCATATATATCAATCGAAAGCTCTTTCGATTTATAGTCGAATGACATAACTCCCAGCGTCCGCAAAGGTCAAATAAAAAAGCTACGCGTCCGTTTGGTTAGATTAGGTTAAGTTTTTTTTGTGATTAGATGGTTAGGGGTGGTTAGATGGTTAGAGATGGTGGTTAGGGGTGGTAAGGGGTGGTTACAGGTGGTTACATAGGGTATCTAGCGTTTTGAACGTTTTTAAGAAACTTTTTTATTTGACCTTTGCGGACGCTGGGAGTTATGTCATTCGACTACAAATAGAAAGAGCTTTCGATTGATATATATGGTTTAGTGTTTATAAACATTAGTGTTTATTAATGTTTTTTCTTATGGTTTGGTTAGGTGGTTTTTTTGGTGGTTTGGTTAGGGGTAGTTACGGTTTGGTTTGATTATGGTCATGGTTTGGTTAGGTTAGGTTAGATTACGTTAGGTCTTTTGGTGGTTAGATGTTTAGGGGTGGTTAGGTGGTTTGGTTAGTGGTGGTCAGGTGGTTTTATTGATAGTTTGGTTAGGTGTTTTTTTAATGATTTTTCATGGTTTGGTTAGGTTAGGTTAGATTAGGTTAAGATTTTTTGGTGATTAGATGATGAGGGGTGGCTAGAGGTTGTTACATAGGGTATCTAGCGTTTTGAACGTTTTTAAAAAACTTTTTTATTTGACCTTTGCGGACGCTGGGAGTTATGTCATTCGACTACAAATAGAAAGAGCTTTCGATTGATATATATGGTTGCCACCTCGCGAGGGTACGCTAAAACAAACTTTTACTAACTGTTTTAATCGTTTTATTTTTTTAGCACCTTTCAACTCCGGTGGAGTTTGACTAATGCGTAAGACTGGGTTTTTGAATAAAACATCAAATTTTGTTCTAACGTCCCTTTGAAACATTAATTTATATGCCGAAATTCTTCCCTTGTGGAATTAGGTGCTGCTCTCAGTGTGGTAAGAAGGCTAAGCATTTTCATTTTTATGTCTCCTCTTTCATATTTCATTGCTTTCAGGGATTTTTTTACGGTATGAACAAATTTCTCAGGTTTTCTGTTAGTTGAGGGATGGAACGGGGCAGTTCTCCTATGTAAAATTCCATTTTCTTTCAAGAATTTTGAAAATTGGTGGGATGTAAACTGCGAGCCACCGAAAATTGTAAATAATGACATTAGTTCTTTTATAAACCAGTATGAAGTAGTAAATTTTGTTGGTATAACCTCTAACCATTTGCTATATGCATCGACAACAATGAAAAAATAATTGTTACCAAGGAAAGGTCCAGTGAAGTCGACATAAATCCGTTGTTCTATAGGTTGTTCCCAGTATTTTGACTTTTGGCAGCTGATTTCTTTTTAAACAGAATTCTCTGCATGTCCTAGCCAATTCTTCTATACCTCGATCAATCCCTAGCCAGTAGCAAAAACGCCTTCATCAGTTTGTTGTTTGTTTTAGTACCTCTCCTCGAAGTGTTTGAGTAACAACCACTCTTGAACCTTTCAACAAACACCCTTCTTCTAATATTCATTGTCCTGTAGACAAGAAGAAAAGAATTGTAGAAAAAATTTTGAATAAATTTAGTATTATACGTAGCTATACTCAAGAAAGTTTTAAGTTCGTTTATATTTCGTGGTGGTCTTGTATGATGTATAGCTTCAACTTTTCCTTTAGATTTATGAAGGCTTCTCGTCTATAATATGTCCAAGATATTTTATACTGCTTTGAAAAACTTGCATGTTTCTTTGTTTAGGCGGAGGTTATGTTTTTTTATGACGGTTAAATGCTTCCTGGAAAGAGGATCCTTGCACTATTATATCGTCGAAGAAGCTCTGTACTCCGTCCTCTCCCTGGAATATCATATCCATAAATTTTTGCCATATGGAAGGAGTCACTTTCACTCCAAACATACGTCTATTCACTCTTCGTCCATCTTCATGTGTAAATAAGCATTACTTATGTCTAACGCGCAGAAGATTTTTTCTCCATCTACTCTCATAAAAATGTCTTCTATCTTCGGTATAGGATACCTTTCTTCTTTAATAAATTTATTTAGTGTAGTCTTGTAATCAGTACAGAGCCTAATATATTATTATATTATATATATTATATTTGGCTTTACAACAATGGACTATAGGAGTTCCCCAAACCGAATGATGAATTTTTGAAATAATACCGAGCCCTTCCAATCTATAAAGTTCTCTTTCGAAGTTTTTCTTAATCGAATCGAATAATGAATACTTTCCTGGGTTTCATGTAAATGGAATATGCTCCATCTAGCAATTGGAGCTTTGCTTTAATTTCGGGAATTTTTCCTATGTCATTTTTGAATAGGTACATCTACAAATTTATTGAGTAACTTTTTTTTTCGCATTCTCCAAGATTTATTTACAATATAATAGGAGTTTACAACAAATATCTGAAAATGCTTCTATATAAACTATATATAAATGTGTTATTCTGATTTATAACCTATATTACTGTAAAGTTTCATCCACATCCGTTCAGTAGTTTTTGTGTGAAAGAGAGACAAACATACAAACTTTCGCATTCATAATATTAGTAGGATAAGGCAAAATTTATATCCACGCAAAACCCAATTGTTTCTAACCTAGCTACTACTTCAATTCCCGATAATCTTAAGGCGTCTGAAAATAAAATGGCTATACCAGTTAGTATTTTCTGTACTTGCCTTTATCCTACGCCATTATGTTTCATTCCTTCCGTTTACTCATTCTATTATACTGTAGTTATATATTTCAATAAATAAACATTAAAAAAAACATTTTTAATAATAATGATGAAAATGTTCAGATTAGCTAAAGTGCCTGGCTGACGGTTATCTCCGAAGACTCCTCTCCGCTTTCCATTTTCCTATTTATCAAGAAAGGATTTTCTTAAACCGCCCTACTTTCATCTCCAACGCATTCAAAGGGTTGTGCTATTACGTTCTAGAATGCAACCGCCATCTTTTTCCTCGGCCCCGTACGCATTGGGATGGAATGGGAGTGGGAGGGGGTTCAAATTGGACAGTTTCAAATGCAATTTAAATTCCTTTTATCTCGGGAAGAGGCTGAAATTCCAAAGGAAATAATAGCATTTACAGATGAGGTCGGTGGCGATCGAACCTTCGATATATTAGCGGGCTCAAAGCGTGAAAGTAATAGCATTTACTAGCCTTTAAAATTGTTGCTATTCGTTAGCCTCGGTTCAGAATCCACCAAGAGATTGACTATATTATATCTCTTAAATTTGAAAGTGGTTGTTTTGTCAATCAGATTCGAAATCACTAACCACATACATCGTTTCCAAAATGATATGTTGTTGTTTGTTGTTTTATTTTTAAGGGCAAAAAACTTCAAATGTTTATTATTGCCCTCACCACTAGAGAATATACATATTTACATTACCTAGATAATTGCAAATATAGATTATTGTGACATTGTTACTTAGTATTGTTACATTATTACTTATACATTATTGTTACATTATTACTTAGTAAAAAATAGTGTTATATATAAAAATATTAACATACTATACTATATTAAACGTATAATAGAAACAATAGATAATAATAATAGAAACATATTACATATAGTAGAGACATATTAACATAAACAGGTAATAGAAATGTTGTTAGTTATTGTAAATAAAGTGAAGCCATCGATTTAAATTTCATATGTAATATTTAACCACCAATGGCTTCGGTATATGGTAGTTCGTTTGTTTGTTTCTTGTTAGAGGCGTAAAACTGGTTGGTCATCAACGCCTTAGTTGTATAATAATTTTTAGTAACAATAATTTTAGTAACACTAACATAGTACAAGTATAATAATTCATACAGTATAATAATAATAAAATACAATAATAATGCATAATGATAATAACAACAATAATAATATTATATAAATAATAATATGTGCCAATATAATAATACAAACAGTAGTATAATAATTTTTTTAGTAACAATAATTTTAGTAACAATTACAATAATAATAATTTTTGTATTCTTTATTTTCGAGAAACGTTTCGGCCAAGCCATTCTCAATCTTCTACTTTAATTGTTTCATTTTTTTATACTTATTATATGGTTAACAATTTGACCATAAGTCATTCATCTGTAAAAACATGCATAAATTCTATAATTATAACAGTATAAATAATTCAATAAATAAAACTGTATATAAAATATTTCTATTGTCCAACAAATAACCAAATAAAGCATAGATACCTCACATAAGTTGTTTAATTCCATTTAAAATTTTTTTTCCAATTCAGAGGGAACCATATCCTCTATAGTCATTTAATAATAAGTCAACCTTTGATATTATGATCTTTCATATTATTTTCGAAATTATTTAAATAAATTAATATTAATATTATATTTAAACAACTCTCAATTTAAATAAATGAATAAATAAATAAAATAAAAAACAAACAATCATATTGATAATTATTCTGAGATTATGTTATATTTCAATTGTTTTAATAAATTAAATTATTATGGCTGGTTCAGGTAAAGTTTAGAAGGCAATTACTGAGAAGGTTATTGTGACAGTTATGTTTTGAGCAGATAAAACCTTCTATATTATTTCTTTTTCAATTTTAGAATAACGGATGAATATAACTTACTAATATCTCCTGCTTCTTTTCTATCGTTGACTACATTTTCTATATTGTCATTAATGCACAAAGCTTCTAGGCATTTCCTTTTAATTGTATTTTTTTCTTTATGTAAGACTTTTGGGTTTTCGAAATTAAAAGTGTGTAATGTTTCTTTGCAATGTGCAGATAAAGCAGTTCCTGTTTTTGAATTAGGCTTAATATTATTTTTATGATGATAAAACCGACTATTTAAGCTATTTTTTGTATGCCCTATATATCTTTTATTACAATTATTGCATTCTATGTCATAAACAACATTTGTATTGTCTAATATAGGTATTTTGTCTTTTTGGCTTTCTATTATTTTTCTAATTGGATTTTTAGTGTTATGTGCTACTTTTATTTCATGGATATCATAATTTTTAAAGGTTGCTTCTATTTTATTTGATAGGTTTCTAATATATGTGATGCTTCTATAGTTTGTTTTTGTTTTATCTTGTTTAAATTCTATATTAAGTGATTCGGTACTTATTTTGGCAATGCTATTTTTAGTTTGTGTATTTGTGTTATTATCTTCTGTTTTAAAATAATTTGTAATTTTTGATTGATTCGGTTTAGTTTTTTTATTATAATTACTATGGATAAGTTTTTTTGAATCTTTAATATTTTTATTGGTATTGAAGTTAATGTTTACATTTTTTGATATGCTATTATTATCATTATTATTTATTATTTTATATTGTTTTTACCATAATTTGTTTATAAGACTAATTGGAAATGCATTGCTTAATAGAATTTTGAATATTTTATTTTTAGTTTCTTTTAAGAATTTGGCATCTGTTAATTTAATAGATCTTCCAATCAGATTAGTAGCTACATTCTTAATTTGGGCAATGGGGTGGTTTGAGTAATATTTAACAAACTATTAGACGTTATATCTTTTTTGAACCATTTAGTAGTAAGATAGTTGTTTGTTGGTTCTCTAATGATTGTAATATCCAAAAAATTAATCGAGTTTTCAGTTTCCGTTTCAAGTGTAAAAACAATATTTTTATTTTGCTCATTTAGGATTTTATTGAATTCTACTAAAATATTATTATTCGTGATAACCAACAGATCATCTATATACTTTACTATAAAAATTGGAGGGTTGTTCATTTTTAGTAAACTTTCTTTAATAATGTGATTAATTACCATTCCTGAAATGTTCACTGAAAGTCTGCCTCCCATCGGTAAACCCGTTATTTGTTTATAAAATTTGTTTTGAAAGGTGAAGTATCCGTTTTCAGTGCATAACTTAATTCCTTCAATGAATATTGTTTTGCTTTTAATACAAGTATAAGGTTCTATTTTTTCCCAATTGTCATTAATTAATTTAATTGCTAATTTTAATGGAATATTAGGGAACATGGACACAATGTCTAAACTTGCAATTATTTGGTCGGGTTGTAACTTAATTTGCTTTAATTTATCTTTTTTTTTTACTGGAAATAGGGTTTTTGTTCTCCTAATTAAAGAATATATTATATGATTGAGTCCAGTTAAAATTTATAAAAAAATGAATTATAATAACAACAACAAAAATAAAAAATAGTATAATCATTTGAATGATTAAAACAGTATAATGATTTTTAGTAACAGTTTTCTTAAAAAAAAAAAAAAAAAAAAAAGAAATGCTTCAGATATTCCTAATAAGTCCTTCTTTTGATAGAAACGTGATGACCTTGATAATGTATTCTTCCTCATTTCCCAATATCATGGATACATTGGTAGGTAGAGCTATTTTATTCATCGCTCTTTTGTAAAAGGCACAGCCCTCGAAGATATAGGCTATTGACAGGCTCTCGTTGCACTTTTCGCATGCTGGCGGGTATTCTTTAGTAATCAGGTGAGCGTGGGTAAGCCTTGTATGTCCTATTCTAGGTCGTGTAAGGACCACTTCCTCTCTTCGGGAGCTACGTCAGGAGCTGCTCCATGGTTTGACATCGGTTGTAATATGCTTAAATTTATTAAAACCTATGTCAAATCATGGAGCAGCTCCTGTCGTAGCAACCGAAGAGAGGAAGTGGTCCTTACACGACTTAAAATAGGACATTCAAGTATATGGTAGTGACTGTACTGCTTCTAGGACATTTGTGCAGGAAGATGATTTTTCCGAGATCAAGCTGAACCGCTTGTACTGCACATAATAGAGGCTGGTCCAACACGGTATTCTTGGCAGTTGACAGAACATTTTTAATTCCTCTTCATGGGCTGTAAAGATGCAGGTTAATAGCTTTATTTCGCTTTATTAATTGTAATAACTAAAGTTACACTAAATTTTCACCGTCTTCGACAGCTATTTGAGACTACTGAACTGATTTTCTTGAGATTTCTTACCTATGTCCACTCGAGAACCTATTCCGGAACTCAACAATACAATATTGATCACAACAAAAATTGCCTTAAATAATTAACTACCATCTAAACAAAGACAAAGCTGTCAAATTCGATTGACCTTTTGGTTTATAAATTTAACAGAGCTACTTCATAAGTTGATCGGATGGATATGAGTGCAGCGTCTCTTCAAGCATTAGACATACTTGAAATTTTTGCAGGATTTCATAATATAATAGAATAAAATTGAAAGGATGTTTAGTGCTGGGCACTTCTTAACAATGAATAACAATAATCCGTCACACTTAATACGTGAATGAATACCATCTTAAACTATATACCTATAAGTTTGTCATCAAGATTGAAATATACACACACACCAAACATTGTGTCTAGAAACTTCTAGAAAATTAAACAACTTAAAGCGAATACTTAGCTTCCTTTATTATTGATTAGTAAATTATGCTTAAGTTAGAATATAATGAAAAATGAAATGTCATTGTTGTATTTGTGTACAAAATCAATCACAAAAATTAAAATAGAAATAAAACATATTCAGTAAAGCAAAAGGATTAAAATCTTGCTCTGATGTCCTAATACTATTTCTTACCAACTTCAAATTGATTTATTAACAGAAATAGGGTCAATATAAATGGTTAGATAAATGGCGTTAGAATAAATAGTTAGTTAAGGAATGGAAATGTAGGATTCTAGGAGAATGATAATTTTAGAATGTCTATCCATACAATCTATGCATCTATCTATAGATCAATGCTATGCTTATGTAGGCTGAGAGAGACTAAAGGTCTGAGATCATGTGGACTGGGAGTTAATAGAAAGCCTGAATTGGAAGGATCGTTAGGATAGGAAGGGTGTTAATTTTTTTATAATTATTTTGTAAAGTAGCATGTCGAGTTAATACTTTCTACGGAAGAGGAGGACGATTCATCCTAACTCGGCATAGGCAAGAGGAATCGAGGAAAGTCTTGGAGTTCTATTAACAAACATTACCAAACTATTCGTATTTATCCTCAGCCCGTCCGGAAACATCTAGGACATCCTAAGAATGGGGAAATAAGTGAAATCAAAAAGTTCACACGTGGATTTAGGTTGTGTATATCATAAACGATATTTAAAGGGTATAATTTTATCCAAGGAGATATGGGGAATATCACAGTGATTCCAGGAGAGGGTTTGCAAAAAAATAATAGCTATATTTTTAACAGAGTAGAAGAATGTGTTGTGTTGAGCATTTAGTTTGTAAAGTTGGTATATAATAATTTCTAAAATTATAAGCAGGTTTGGATCTAACAACGATGAACAATTTCTTTAGAACTTTCGCATTAATATAAATAAATTTTCCCATGAGGATTGTATTAGTGGAAAATGTTCTCTCACATGTGATTTTTACATCCAATTGATGTAATCTAAGTTGACAAACTAATAAACAATAAATTTCCAAACTTCATTCATTCCCAATAAATCTCCAAACCCCACCTTAGAAATTAGACCCTCTTAATTATATGATAAATTAAAATTATTATGCATTATGCTTTTGGAATGCCGTCATCTACTAAGTATATACATCTATAAACATAGAAAGAAAATGCTTGTATATTTAGAATTAATATTTCATAAATGAACAACAACAAGTTGTGCTATGGTGTTCTTTAATTGTTGGTTTTCCGTGTTTTTAGCTGTATTAATTTTTTTTTAATCTTCTTTACCCCAGACAGGAATTTCGAAGGAGAAATATTTGAGATACTGGTAGTGCTTTCTTCATGTATCAAATGCCTCAGTACTAAAAGTGCTAGAAAAAAAGTGGTAATCATGCTTTCGTCATTTCCTGCCCCTGATGGGATCGGTACCTTTAACACATAAGACAGGCAATAAATTATAATATATGTACCATGCAGATCGAGTAATATAGAAGGTAAGCATTCGCGACACTCCAAAATTACGCTACCAATGCCTTAAATTATCACAAGTAATAAAGAAAGCACTGAGTTGCCACGTCGGAAATCCTGGTTCAAATCTCGCTGCGGGCAAGACTTTTATTTAATCTTTTATTTTAAACTTTTATTTTAATCTCTTCTAAGCAGATGGAGATGGATCATATAGAATCTAGGACCCATATGATCCTCTGAGGGGAAAAAGCTGTCGGTTGAGCCTCCTCACGCAAGTCACGTCCTTGCAAAACCGTTGTCCATGAAACAGTACAGTATCCACCGTGTACTGAGCCCAAACCCGTTTACGGATAGTAGTGATACAGGTTTTGGGCCTGTTTCGGGAAATGCATGCAGATTATCTTTTAGATATCTGTTATTTATGCTATTGAATACAATAATCATAACAAACCTTTGTATATTTAAAAATAATCTCAAACAATTGCAATTAAATTCGTGGATAAAAATCAGCAATGTTTTCTAAAATATTTGTAATCAAATATTCTTTCTCGTACCTTCTCCTCCAAATTAATCCAACATATTTCTACTCGTTGCACATTCCTATTTGTTTATTCGTTTGACTGAAGCCCAAAGTGATTCCAACCTCTGGATATAAGCACTTGTGGTTAAGCCAACGAAATATTTGAATAGTTTGAAATATTCGAACACCGTAATGTTTACACCTTATGCCTTCAAATTTTCTTTATTCCCTCATAGGCCTTCCAGCAATCAGAATTTATTATTGTCCCAGGTTGTATTGCAGCTTTAATGCATAAGTCAGCATTTAGGTGCTCTGCATGGGACAGAATATTGGAAACATTCCCTAGTTTCCCTGCATACGCCTCCGAACACCCGTTGCAGCGGGTATATCCTCCTCACATTATATTTCCTTTAGGTGAAGCAGGACTCATAGATTTCGACACAATGATTTATGATGAGGTCACTTGTTAAATTTCTGAAGCATATGGAGTTATTTCATATAAGTAATCTGCGTGCGTTTTCCGAAACAGACCCCAGGTTTTTATGGAAAAAAAACGGATTAAAGACTTTATTTCGTAAATACCTATTTGAGCTATTAATAACATTAAAAAATGTTGAATATTTAGAAAATGGATCAGGAAATATAGTCAGTCAATGAAAAACACTGTGTGCTCATAAAGTAAAGACGACACTGTCAGCAATATCTAAAATCAATTCATCATTTTCTACTGATGATCGTCATCAATTTACAGCGGGTGTCATTCTCTCAAGTTTGCATTTTCATTTTTTTTATCAAATATTAAAAACTTCGTTGTGAATGATTGGCGAATAAATATAAGTGAGGGCTGTCAGAAGATCATCGCTATTTTATTCACATTTTCATTCAATGAATCATTTCTATAAAATGGCTAAATATGCGAGAATGTTAAATATAGTTTAACCGTTGAGCGATTTGTTAGTTCGGTGAATGAGGTTTCAAGGATGCTTTAAAATTGACATGCAGAAGAATTAAATCATTATTTTTGTAGGTGTGTTTGTAGAAGAACACACTCTTTTCGTAGAAGTCTTTTTTCGTTAAGAGAAAACCATTTAACTTTTTTTTAATTTCATGTTTATATTGCGAATATGCTAAATTGTAATCTATAAATACTATAAAGGAAACAGATGTATTTTTCAAATAATAAATTTAATTTATTTAAACTTATGTTTCATTTGTGAATTTCCTAAAGTCTATAATCCATTATTAAATCTGAGACACTTTATTTGGTAATTACATTCATGGTAATTTACCTTCTTATTTATGTAACACGCTGGTCCATTACGCTAATATATTCTTCTTATTTACCGAAATAGCCCATTAGAATAAAAACCAGTTTTTATTTTTCCGATATTTCCCTCCTTTTATTATTCCATTCTTTAGCCAACAATGTACTTCAGTTTTAGTCACGTCTCTTAATAGTAAACAGGAAGTATGAGAATCTTGGGAAAGATTATTGTTTTCAGAAACCAAGATTATTTTTCAAATATTAAATGTTTTTTGTTTTGTTTTTGTATATGTTTATTAGTAAATCAGAAATATATTTAAAGCGGACACGCCTTTATCGCTACTAGCAGTCATCAAGGAAGGGATAACAGATGAAAGACATTGATGTCTTCCTCTGCCTGGCCCGCTTGTATGGTAGTGTGATCAGTCTTCTCCACGGTAGCAGGACCAGGTGTTTTACCTCAGGCGCAATTATAAAATGTTAACGAGAGAAGGAAAAAAATAGAGGGAAGTTTCTAACACTGCGAGAGGATAACAAAGCCCCATGTTCTCACTAATAATTAAAATACTCACACCCAGAAGGCAGTGTGCCAAAGGGAATTTTACTCTGAAATAATATGTTATACGAGTATTCCTCTTTTCCGGTAGAAAAAAATTATGATTCGCTTTTATCTGATATATTTTTTTAAATAGCATATATAATTTTTAAAAAAATTAAATGAGCGAAAACCCGTGAAAAAACACATAATAACTAGTAACAAAAAAAAACTTAACGATTTTGAGATATGTGTGGTAAGTAACAATATTTTAATGATCTATTTTTGGGTCATAAGATGTGTTTTTTCAATTATAAATTACTGTTGAGACAAGCTCGAAGGTTCGATATAAATTTCCCAAAAAAATGCAGGTAGTTAAATAAATTTCGCTCTGGGTGTGGATTGTATTTAGTAATTTGAAAAGTGTTCGATATTATAAAGAAATAATAGGAAGATGTCAAAAACACAGAAAATAAAGGTAACTCACCCAAAACGTAGGCCGGGCAGCATGAAGACAGGAACTTTGGTCTCTGAGCACTCAAAGACCAAAAAAAGCTGGCAGCGTCCCTTGGTCCTGATGAATTCCTACGCTTTTGAAAAACTCCAGGGGAATCCACCCTTATTTGCAGGTGAAACTTGAAATGATTGTAAAACATAAGTAAAATTATGAACGGATGGAAAATAACTTGGGCACGAATTAGACTCGCGAATGCTTTAGCTGGATAGCTGGAGGCATATGAAAACTGCTGCGAGTGGCTGCAGGCTGAAGACAGGATTAAAAACAGTACCACAGGTGAAGAGAGCACCCGTAAATCGCGCTCTGTTTGTGATTATGTCAATTAATTGAAGTGTTAGTTGCCCCAAACAGCCGCTAGAGAGCGTAGTGTGCCATTTCAAGATGTATTTGACACTTTACCTATTTTTTAAGTATTATAATAATTTATTTATAAAAAGAAAGCCAAATGGCGTGAACAATTACTATTTTATTAATTTCCGGAAAGTTGAATTTTTATTTTTATTTTGTGTGTCTCTTAGGCAACAGATTAAGGTAATAATAATAATGAATGATTGCTGAGAAGATTGTTTCAGCAACAACAACCCATCGATTTAAATTTCCTTAATCCTTTAACTGCTGCGAGTGAAGAGCTTTACGTCTATCACAGCACTAAGTGGGCCGACTACCCGTCTACCGGCCTGTGCTACATACAGGCAGTTGAACTGAGGGTTGTTTCACAAAGAGAGGAAAATAAGAGAATGAAATTGGTTACCTAGCCGGAGCAGATAGCCACCAATAGCCCAAGCAAACGGTACATGAATGATATATGAATAAGAATGAAGCAAGGTCGCGTCGTCTATACTCGACTTTAGCAAATAAATACAAAGGAATGCGACGGCATATATCGTCTTTAGCACTGAGGGCGTATGCGATACAGGACGACATATATCGTCTTTAACAAAGGGGGCACGTTCCCTTGAACCGGCATATACCGCCTGTAGCAGTTAAAGGGTTAATTAGGAAATCATCAGGGCACTCACATTCATCAAATACATACAGCAAATCTCACATCAACGGTATAAAAAGAGTCATCGACTAGAGATAGTTACACACTTCAAGAAACACACACCTGAGTACAATCTTTTACGGATGATTTTGGATTGGATATGAGAGAAATTCGATGGATTAGTGGACCCCAAAGCTCTACTGCATGATTCAAAATAGATTTTATAATAAGAATCCATTGTAGTTAGAACTTAGAGCGTTTGTCTAGTAAGTGTTGAAGTAGTCTGATAGTGTCTTGTCGTTTCAATCTAGTTTAGTTTTATTTTTGTTATATGTTTTTTTGATTTCATTGTAATATTGGAGTTGGTTGTATATAAGCTGAGACGATAAAACTCTTAAGCCATCAGGAAACCTCCGAAACACATTCTAGCTCTCATAAGTCATCGGAAAACCTTAGGAATATTTTCCAGCGCTCTCGTGACTACGGACTAAAACCGGACATAAATGCGATGACCCGGCAGATAGCCAGCCAGCCTCATGCGAGACTCGAAACTATCTCTCTGGCATGAGCAGTTGCTCACGACGACGGATGTCAGTTCTGGCGGCTCGTCAAGACCCATGTGACTAAAAGGAGAGAGTTTTTCTCTCGTCCGGAGACAACCTGCTGAACTAGGGAACAGACTGAACTTCTGGTGAAGGCTTATGAGTAGAGAGAAGCTGCTCGGCTGTTAGATGCACCACGGATCCCTGAAGGACAATTACCGCACACCCAACTAGAAGCCCATATTCTCCACCTTCGGTCAGCTCGAGTCAGTACTACGACGCACTAAAGGTAACATAGCCTCCGGACAAGATGATATCCCCTATGTGATGCTGAAGATGCTTCCTAGGAAGGGTAAAGCCTTTACATTGAACATATTCAACATCTGCATGAGGTTCTCGTATTTCCCTGATGCGTGGAAACAAGCTGTCGTAGTGCCGCAACTCAAGCTTGGGAAAAGTGGAGGACTAGCGTAGCACTATCGGCCAATCAGCTTGCTCTCTCACATGAGTAAAATATTCGAATGGTTGGTCCATCACACTAAGAAAAAGCAATGGAGAGAGGAGAACGTCATCCCGCCTGAGCAGACCGGTTTCCAGAGAGGAGTCGCCTGTGACCATCACTTGGCCAAACTCCAGGCGCACACCATATAGAGCACATGCGGATGAACAGAGCTGCGGCGTTCATTTCACTGCCCTTTGACTGCGTGTCTCACACACTGCTAAGTTGACGCTTGGAAGAGTTTAGCTTTCCCTCCTCGCTGTGACACCTAATCCGGAGCTATATTAGCGGAAGATATTGCGTCATGCGATTCGGGAACAGATATTCGACTTCTAGCACCACTACGTGTGGAGTACCCCAAGGGTCTGTGCTGGGGCCACTGATGATGGTGATTTTCACGGCACCTGTGGTCGCCATGAAGCATCCAGGAGCGGTGGTAGCAGCCAATGCGGATGATTTAGGGATTTACGCCACCAGCGTCAGCGCCCCACATGCCCTTAATAAGGCACAGAAGGCTACTGAGGCGATAGTAGAAGAGCCCTAGCTGAATGGCATCAGAGTAAATCCGTCTAAGACGGATGCCATCGTGATTTCATTTCAAGGCAGAGGCAAGAAGAGGCTTCCCAGTACTTTCACAGTGGACAGTGAGGATCGTAGTTTATCTACTTTAATACTCTACCTTGGGATTACTGTTGATAGGCACCTCACCTTCTCAAGGCACGTCCAGGTGAGGTTCAAGTTGGCCCGACATAAATCACATAGGCTCTACTGCCCTATGTCGCCGCAGCTCTCACTGCGATTGAAACTGCAAATTTACTATATGGAAACTGTGGACTAACAGTAAGACCTACTATGCTCTATGGTGCTTATCCTTATCCTATGTTCCTTTCATTTCCTCCCTTCTCTACATTTTTCTCTTCTTCTTTTATCTTCACCCTTCTTAATCACTTCCTTTCCTAATCCAGTAAGCGGTCCCTCCCTGTTTTGAATTGAATAAAGTCAGTGGCCTTGTGCCGGTTTGAGTATAAACCGCCCCACAGTGGAACGAATCAAAGCATTCCTTGGACATTGAGCCAATTCTCTATTAACTAAATTTGCCCTTTATTTTGATCTTAAATTATACTTTATACTTCTGCTCAACAAAATCCATAGATAAATTAATTGTGAAATCAAATCAAATGAAAAAATCTGAGCTGAAATATAAATTTTTCTAAAAAGTCTCATATTTTTAAAGAAATATACTGTTTGAGGTAATGCCTTAAATTAATCGTGCACCTACTGGAAAACAACACACACATAATAAGATATTTTAGGCAAATAAAAATTGGATTATTTCAAACGTCTGAGATTTTTCGGTGAAAATTGGGGGATAAAACTAAAAAAATTAATTACGAAAATCACTTAAAATCGTCCGAAAAACTAACTTCACAGTAAATAACTAGAATGTTTGAAGTTTTTTTTCCATTAGTCGGATTCTGCTACTAGGTGCTATTTTCCGAGAAAATGATTTGTTCTTTTCTTTTCTGGGCCTTGAGAATTAATTTAAAATAACTTCTGTTGATATTGTCTACTTTACACATGTTTTCTTTTGTTTACCAATGTTTGTTTACACTTATTTATCCGAATAATCCTTATCTAACATAATAGTACCTATTAACAATGAAACTCAGTTTGTGTGTGGTATTTGAACGACATAGGTGCAATGGTTCCTACAACAAATCTTCAAGTTTTTCAATTTAATCATATGAGTTTTAAAGATTATGACCTGGCATTGGAAACATGGATTAATTCGTTTGGACTGAAACAAATTTCAAATAACGCAAACTTCTGCTTACGGGAACAATTAAGAAAATTCAGTGATAGCTTGTACTCTCGCTGGATTTCGTCCCACAGGAATATCAATTATTTTCTGGAGAAGCATGAAAACTGGTTGAATTTGGATTTCATTGTTCCTGAAGATGTTAGCCAGGACCTACCTTCATCGTCATCATCAACAGCTGCAAGTATACCATCTCGTTCTCAATCATTCAAACAATTAACCGATTGACAAAGACGGAGACGAACGGAAAGTTTTAGAAAATGTTCAGAGGATATGTTCGCTTTTTTCATGAAAAAAAGATTCAAATCTGACGACAATTCGGATCCTTTAACTTCGACTCTTAGACCGAAAATAATAAACATTAAACGTGATTTATTACCAGAAGCACAATCACTTATTGCTTCTTAGAATATAGAAAAACAAATCCTAATTAAAATTAAGTTGTTAATTTTGGTTTAATTGTGATCGTTATTTAAATAAAACAATTTTATATAGGCGCCTACATTTATTATAATTTTGATGTATCAATAATACCTAGTATATTGACTAAAAAAAGTAATTATCAATTATTATATTAATTTTGTTCAATGATTAATTTTTTTGGTTTGTTACTTTTTCCTTTGTATAACTTTATTTAATACCTATGTATCTGTCTTTCCATAGAATACTGTATTGTATCTATTCTCGTAGTATATAGGTACAATAAATGCTACAATGATAGATAATAAATTATCTAACATCGAAATATCAAATCTAGAATTTTTACATGTTTCCGCTAAAGGATCTGATCCTGTTTATCATATAATTAAATAGTCCATTCTAAAAGCTTTAAAACCGTACCAATGGCCTTATTCTAGGCGAACCAGAAGCGGAGATATTAATGAATGTCCAGTACTCCCTAACCCTTGTTCCACTGTGCGCCCTCAGCAGACTCATTAGCTAGCCTAATGTTTTACCTTAAAATACCAAAAGGTAATAAAAGATTTTTTGTTTATGTAGCAGCATTGCAACTATTTATTATATTTGTAATTTGTATATATTGTAAATACATCTTGGAGGAATATAAAAAAAAAAAATTAAAGTGGTTTTGTAAATGTTTCGAGTTAAAATTGAAAAACTGTCCTTGGAAATGTCAGAAATGTTCATAATTATCATCTGAGTACAAAAACAGTAAGTCCTCCAGAAAGAAGCATTTATTGTTTCTTACATAAAAAAAAAATGTAAGCATTCAAGTTGCAGTTACTACAATAGTGCCCTTTTTTAACAGTTTATTTGAGCTTGGTAATAATTAAGTTAGAATAAAAAAAAGAAGAATCTAAACATAAATATATCAAGAAGAAATTTTATGGTAAAGAATTTGTCAGGAAAATATTTTTTTCAGGTATGATGTGTAATTATTATGGATAGAAAGGGTTAACATTGATAGTTTTATTTTTCACGAACATTTAATTGTGGTTACTGCACGAATTATTTTATTACTCCAGAAAAAGGACATAATTTATGTTATCAAAACCTTACAATGTAAAGTTAAATATTAAGTTTGAATTAATATGACTAAGTGAAAGTTTCACGAAGTATTGCGTGATATTTTCTGACATCCTAACACATATGGAATTTTCTGGGAAGTTTGAATAATATTTTGAAGTTTGTTTTTACTCTTTTAGTTTCCGGAAAGCCAATTATCACCATTCTCTCCTCTTCTTTTTAGGTTCCCTATAATCTCCTATAGAAAAAATATTCATGGACGCAAAACTTTGTTAAATGCCCACTTTTTAATTATTTATTGCATACAGAGAAATTGATCATTACAAGTAGTTTTCCGGATTGTTTTTTATTGTTATAAGATATAGATAAAAATGGGAATCCAGTAGGCAAAAATGATGAATTGTGATAATAACCAGTCAATATGTTATTCAGAATTGTTTTAACTTCATACGTAATTCCTCCTTCAAATTCAAATCGAAAATAGGGTCAATAAGGCGGAAGATAATTGCACTGCTAAAGTGTCTCTTTTATGGTTCTAAGAGCTACAAGAATATCGCTTACTCAAGTAATAAAAATGCCCCATCAAGTAGCAGTTACCGAAATATTAAAGACATAAAATGACATAAATGATGTGTTTACCAGTTCCTTTATCCGAGCCGACAAACAAAATCACATTTAAGAGCTCTAAATACAGCAATGAGTTATGAATTATTATATTAATTATTTTGATGCATCTTAGTTTTTGATATGAAAAACTAAATTTTTTTAAATCGAAAACTTCTTACTAAATTTCGAAAAAATTATCATCCTAACAGAAAAAACATTTTTAGATCCTAATGTTGAATGTATTGGAGGTAGCGTTAGTTAATTTTTTTTTTTAACACGGTTTTATTAGCTTCGCCTATGTATTTGTATGTAACGGAATCTTTGAAATTTATTTTCGTCTACTTCAAAACATCGAACTACATTTAAAGGATCAATGACAAAGTAATAATACAGTTAGTATGTTTGCCTCATGACTGATAACTGAACCAAAAAATCAGAAAATAACTAACTGTTTAAAAATAACGCTTAATCATCCAAATAAAAAGTATAAACTGATTTTCGATAAGTCTAATAAGTATTGAGTGATGAACGAAAAAAATCATTTTATTGTAAAAAAAAAAGCGTGCAGTGCTCTTTAAAATATTTTATAATGACTCTCCTTTTACTGACATCAGCCCAAAAAACATTTACAACAATTAACTTCATCATTCTTTTCTTAAAGTAATGTTATTGATCAGAGTAATACCAGTGTATATTTTCTCTGCTTGTCTTTATCTCATTTCAGTAAGAATCATTTATTTTATTTACTTGATGAATTTCAGTAAATAAATTTCAAAAAAAGTATTGACATTTATTAACTACTTTTTAGTTTGGTTTCCGACAAACTTAATTTTTTTAAAAATTATTATTTATCAAAATAAAAATAAAACAAAGGAGAAAATATGATTGAACTAAATTACGTGTGAAATATTGCTTAAGTGATTACTTAAGATACTCTGGTGTGAAAGCGAAGTCATGGTTTGTGCTACTGAAACTCCTTATTTTTCTTAATAAAAGTGGATTTCGTAAGTTACTTTGTAATAACTGTAAGTATGAAATATGAACAGAATGTATAACTTAAAGGCGGGTCAACAACATATCCTCGTTATTATGATTACCATCTTCCGCCATGCCTAAAGCACTCCAAAGAAGAGCTGATGTTATATAAAGAAAATTATGGCAAAAAAAGGGAGAGAGGGCGAGGCGGCAATAAGAGGAAATTACCTTGGATGTGGCCCAAGGGAGCTGTTGGTCCTCAGGCACTCCAGCCCCCGGGGCACCCCCACCAAAACCTCTGCTTTTAGCCAGCCCTCGTAGATGTTAGCATTACAGGGAAAATACATAAACATTTTATATAGTTGATAAGTAAATATCAAGGTTTAACACATAAACTTCCCAAAATATCTACCATCTAACTCCTATTCTACGCCAATATCAATAGAGTAAAATTAAGGGAGAGAAAACGGTCCGGATATAAATCAAAAAATGAATCCAAAATATTAATATCTTTATAAATAGTAGTAAAATAGGTGTTAGAAACCAACGTTTAGACCCATATTACAGATGTTGTTCAAGGCTGGATAGGCAGAATGAAAAAATAATTACAAATCATAGTTGGAAAAAAGAAGATTATAATAAACATAAAATAAATAAAATGAAACTATTAGGGTAAACCAAACACATAAGTAGAATTAATTTAAATTCTAAAATAAAAGCATTATTTCAAATTTTGAACTGAACTGTGTGTTGTAATTTCCATTTTTTTTTCCTTTCTATTTTCCAATTCAGGGACACTTTTCTTGGCCACTATATATTGTTAACTAATATTACGAAAGTAAGATTTAAAATCAGATACTACTGTGTAGGTTTTGCATTCTATGGTTTGTTAAATAAATAAATTTAATGCTACTCCAAGTGCAAAAAATAATTGGTAAATGGAACCTGGTGTTTTCAGCAGGATGTGTTAGTACCTGCATTAACAGCGTAAAACGAATGAACAACCCCTACCCAATGCTTCAGCAAGAAGAAAGTTAGGAGTTATGTTTTATTTGTAATTTAGCATTATATAATGCTAGGCAAGTTTTAGTGCCGGTCGGAGAGCATTATATAATGCTCCCATCTGTTTACATCAAAACTGGTGAGAGTCTCCGATCATGGTATTTGCTTTAAACCTTATGTCCGACCCTAAGCTGGGTTTTCACTATCGAGAGTAATTTGCTGTTTTCTAAAAGATTCAGTTAATTAAAACACATGTAGATAGGTTTAAATTTTAATTTTAAATGTACATTCAATATTCACTTGTAAAGTAAATCATTTGTTTTACTTTCACCGTGATTGATAATAAATTCATAATTTAAATAATCTATTTTTATATACATTTTTAGCAACACCTATTGGTATAGCCAGTTATACGATAAACTTGTAGTAAAAAGGTTTTCAAAAAGATAGGAAAGACGCTTGGTGTGAACTGCGTGTCTCCAATGTGATGGGGAGTCTAGGTTTTGTAAGGGTTGATCTGAAAAATACTATTCCGAGGTGCTGAATTTGTAAGTATATTTTCGTAATTTTAGAGAATAAGGTGATTTTTACTGGGTGTTTTATATCTATCGTGTAAATTACTTCTTGCTTTACTTAATTTACTTTCATTCTTGTAAATATTAGTTATTTTAATGAAGACATATAAATAAGGATTATTTTTTTTAGTGTTTATTGTAATTATATTTATATTAATATTTTGTAATTTACAACAAGCAATGTAATCTGACTATATCAGAGGACCTTCCACCAGCCCTGAAGATGGCCAACAACGTAGGCTGAAAAGTTGGCACTTACAATAAATAAGTTTGTCTTATTTAGTGTTTTCTTTGACTGCACCCCCAGACGATCTAACTCCCACACGAAATATTGGTATATGTATATACAATTTTAGAAGCCTATAATATACTAATATATAATATAATTATACACAAGATCATATTAAACTATATCATTTGCTATTTATCTTCAAAATCCTTTCACATTCCAATCAAGATAAGCTTTATTTGCTTACAGATAAAATTGGTAATATTGAATGGCACCAATGTAAACAAAAGTTATTTCCTATGTGAAGACAATTCCTTCAGTACATGCTTTACACTGACTGATTGATTTATGTTTTAGTTAATTATCCATGAAATCGTCAAATTAACTGGCTGACATTCGGTAGCTATACCGTATATGTATAAAGTAATAAAACAACGTATATATAGAGATTAAATAAATAAAGTTCCAATGCAAATCTAGACAGGAAAATGCCAATAAATTAAAAAAAGAGCGTGATGACATCCAGTATATTATAATTGTTTATAGTTATAATTAAATTATCGGCAGTAGTTTTAAAGTATTGTTATCACCTGGTACAATGACCTAAAGTAAATTTTTATTAAAATGGATTGGTAACTAGAAAGTTTCATCATAGATTCCGGGTTGTCAGTAACGTAAACTTCCTTGACCCCCTCTTGTTTTATATGTTTGTATACCAGCTCTAGGATATATAACAGATTTAAGAGATGGAAAATAGAGAGGAGATGGTATAGTAAGATTATATACGGTGGGCTGAAAAGTTCGTAGGCTGACATAGATGTGTAACTCAAAATTAAATCTATATGATTTTTATTTAGTACTAATCTTCAAAGGATACGAGTATAAATTTGATAGCAGTCGGGCAATTGGTTCATGAGATATAGAATTGTGAGTGAAGCAATATTTGTTAATGTAAAAAAAAAATTTACAAAAATGAATTTCTAAAATGAAGCTTTCCTTTATCAAGAAAAAATTATTGTTGAAGCCACTTTTTTAACTTCATAAACAATACACTGAGTCTGGAAAAGGAAAATTAGCCGTTAAGAAGTAGTTTTCTAAATTTAATCTAGGCGTAAGGAGCACCGAAGACCATACACACAATGGACTCCCGATAGTGGCTTTAACGGATGAAAACACAAAAAAAGTCATGTTTTTTCACAATTCAGCACAAGTTTTAATCTGTCGTTGACTTGGAGCAATGCTTAGTGATTCAAACGTTACAAAAGAATTTTTCCGTCGATATGTGAGAATGGATTCATCTCTACACTCCTGAGTCCTATCGACAGCCGAATCATATTAATCAGTAACCGTTGTAATGTGAACTCATTTTCATTGTAAGGGATTATCCCACCAATGTTTTAAAATTTGTACATATTTTAAAATAAAATAAAACAAAATATTAAAAAAAAAAACAGCCGTGTGGACTGGATGCGATTAACCGAATACAATGTGTGGAAAGACGCAACGACTAGCAAGGTCATTGCATCAATATTCTGGAACACGCCAGGTATAATTTTCAATAATTAACTTGAAAAGGTTCACACCGTCAACAGAGATTATTACATACCGTTTTTGTAGCGTTTGCAGGATAAAATCACGAAATGTCGGCCCCATTTGAACAAGAAAACGTGTTGTTTCATCAAGACAATGGATCATTTCACATTTCAATGAAAATGATGGAATTATAATCGCATTATAACGATGATAGCGCTATCATCGTTCTATTGCTCTTGAAACTATCTGGAATAATGAGATGGAATTTTTCAAAAATAATGGTTTTTACTATGTTAGCCTACGAAATTTTCAGCCCAACATATGTAAAGAGACTTAGTGAACATAGTAGAACTAAGTTAGTTCCAGAGTAGTCAATAAGTTGTAATGTTACTCCCATACTAAATAAGTCTACCTATAATAGATAGTTCACAAAAGAAAGTCACTTTGAATGTCCATGTCATATCGTTCAATGTCAGAATAAATCTTTACCTTTCGTACAAGTCGTCCATCGTTTGTTAACTGTTGATAGCCATAACAAAATAAATTAAAAAAATCCTTACATACATGAATATTTAAATGCTTGTATAAATTTACCAAATATTTTATAAGCACCTTAGATCCCAAAGAGGTCTATAGCTCAGTATCGAGGAGGATCAGGGCAACTCGCGTAAATCCTGAGGACGTTTAATAATCAAGCAGGTAATTTCCGATGGGTGCTGTAGAGCGTAACTTATCGGTCCCTTGGGTCCCTGCTCCTTTATTGGTTAACTTAACACCACTTGCATTGTATTGGCTTTTTGTAAGTATTATCTTGGGCTATAAAACGGCACTAAAACATGTAATTGCATATTTTATAAAAAATTCCGTTCGACTTAAGCTGCCTGAAAAAAAACAGGGATTTAAGATTTCCATTGTTAAACGTTTCATTAATATTTTGTTATTTAAACAAAGAGACATCTCTATCTCTATGTTACCTATGTATTCATTAAATCAAATAGAGTTATTTTACAAGAAACAACTCATGAATCTTTAATTTTTTTTTACTGTATTTTACTCTGAAAACGCTCCAAAAACACTGAAATGTGACATGATGATGATGAAAAAACACGTTTTCTTGTTCAAATGGGGCCGACTTTTCGTGATTTTATCCTGCAAACGCTCCAAAAAAAAAAAACGGTGTGTAATAGCCTCTGTTGATGGTATGGCCCTTTTCAAGGTAATCAATGAATATATTACCTTGCGTATCTTAGGCTACTGATGCCATAACCTTTCCAGCCGACCGTTGCATCTTTCTACGCTTTGGATTCGGTTTATCGTGTGCAATCTACTCTGCTGATTGCCTATTGGACTCTGGAGTATAGTGACGAATCCATATCACATTTCGACCAACAAATTTTATTTTTAGAGGGTTGAATATCGCCGAAAATTGTTCCAAGTCAACGACAGGTCGAAACTTTTGCTCGATTGTGAGCGGCAGCTAATTTGACCACAGCTTTATCATATTCAAATATTCTTGAATGACATGTACAAAATGCTCTTTTGATATCTTCAGAGTCTCAGCTCTCTCGATCAACTTGAATTTACGGGCATTCATAATTATTTTGTGAACATTATTATGTATGTTGTAGCCTATTTCGAGCGCCTTCGGTGCTCATTTCGTCCACTTTAAATTCATTGAACCACTTTTTAATGGTGTACTTTCGTGGTGCCGACTTCGAATAGTGTTAATCAAGCCAAAAAAACGACGTGGCCATTGATAATCTACATTTTATCTAAAACTATTACTAAAAAGATTGAAGAGAAGTATAAAAAAATCATACTTTGCCATGTTCCTGACCTTATTACGTCCTTTACAGTTACTAACTCATTTTCACCAAAAGTTATAGACAGGCGGTATTGTTTTGACAGCGACGATATGTTACTCACAATGCTGTCTCATGAAATTTTTTTACAACAACCATCAAATTTAAACGCATATCTTTTGAAGGTTAGTTATTCATAAAAATCAATCGAAGTATTTTTTAAAGTGAACTAATATTAAACTTGTGAGATATTTCATCACAAATATACTTGAGGAATGTCCTGTAATATGCATTGCCAAGGCTAATAAACCAAAATTACGTATATTTTCTTTTAGATATAGTTTGGAATCGTGAATTTCATTTTTTAAGTAGACCTTTATATCTTTTGCAAACAAATAAAATTTCATCATTCTTCTTGATTTTTTCCCAATCACGACAGTAAGATCATTGTAGATAATCTAATTTGATAAGGAAATAAAAACATAATTACAGAACGATCAAATTTAGATAAAATACCTCATCTGAACGACAAATCTCCCAAATACAAGTAAATATTTTTTTAGAGATCATTTAAAAATGCATATCTTTATTATTCTTTAATCTATACATAAAAAACGCTTTGTTCAGAATGACTGAATGACTGACTGATGGATCAACGCACAGCCTAAACCGCTGATCGTAGAGACCTGAAACTTGAAGGGTGTGTTCTTTTTATGACGTCGGCATCCGATAAGGAAGGATTTTCCAAAATTCTACCCCTAAGGAAACAATTTTTTGATGTACTGAAGACCTGTGCGAACCCTCTATTTAGGGACTTAAAACAACCCCCCCCCCTCCCGATCTGGGAGATGGCAGGGTAGTGTTCCGTTGGTCGATGTGCTTAAATCTAGGGATGGGGTAAGTACTCCCTTGTCCTTCCTTCGTTATCCTTCTTCCTTTCTACCCTTTCTTCTTTCTACAACTATTTCTTGATCCCGCTAAACGGTCCCTCCCTATTTTGTATTGTTTAAAGTCAACGGCTTTGAGTCGGTTCGAGTAAAAACCGCCTTCAGCGGTCTCAGCCCATTGTCACGCCTTAAAATACCGAAAGGTAACAGAAGGCTTTTGGTTTATATAGAAGCATTTTCAGGTATTTCTTGTAACTTTGTATTATCTTGTAAATAAAATCTTGGAGGATGCGAAAAAAAACTGATAAAAAATAATGATTTTTTTAATTTTTCGTATTGTTTCATAAACATTGGATTTGCTAAAAATTTTAATAAATCTTCGTTCATATTGTCGCTTAACCTGTATTAACAAGGATGGAGTATTAGATCAATCTAAAGTGGAGCAATAATCAAGTAAAAAAAGTGCTTAAAAAATTAAAAAAGACACAAACGCTATCTAATTAAGTAAGTAAATAACAAAATTGTTTTTCATATCGTTGGGAGAGAGTAGATCAAGATACTAGAATAGGCCTTCAAGTTCGCATCCAAATGACGTATTGAGGTCACTTCTTATTTGTAAAAAAAAAAGGAATACTGTTAGGTGTAATTCAGGTTTGCATTGGTTTCATTTTAAGTTTGATTGAACGCTGGGACAATTTCATTGAAACTACGTCAAGCACACATAGTATCCAACTTCAGTGCTTTCCATAGCTGCCTATTTTATCGCCCATCTGACATTTCGACAGTATTCAACTTCACAGTACAACAACTCGAAACACAAGTGAATCAAAAAGGAATGGATGTTCCCATGGCCACTTAGCAGATACAGAATGATACGTTTATCAAATTACTGATTCGTTTCATGATAAAATTACTTAGTTTAAATTTAATTATTAAAGAAATCGTGGATTATTCATATAAATATAAAATATACTTTAAGAGATGATCCTCTGAACAACTTTTAATGCGAAATGCCCAACCAGTTTTGCTGAAGAACATTTTACGTATTATATTTTGTATTAAAATTGTTCAAAGACCTTGTACAGTCAAACAATAGAATGCGCAAGACAAAAATCCGGGCTTTTTCTCAAATAATCACAATGATTGTGACCTCATTCATTCATTCATTGTGACCTAAATGCGGACCACTTTCTTCCACACAAATTGTAATTATTGTTGAAAATACTACTTATTTTTATTTTGTATTTATATATATATATATATATATATATATATATATATATATATATATATTGAATACGATCAAGGAATGAAGAATATGATACACTAGTGAGATAATCGGACGCTATAAAGACCCGAATGTTGTCAAATACAATCCACTAGGAAGGTTAACATAGACCACGTTGTAGGGGCGGTTGACAATGCAATCCCCCCAAAAAATCGAACCAAGTCGGTAATGTGGAAGGTCGGAAGACTGAAAGTGAGATTTTGTGAGAGGCCAAGAACTTTAGGCATAAGAAATTGGTGTGCAGGGGGACGAGATAGAGAAAAATGGAAGGAGATCCTCGAGGCAGCCGAGATCCAGTGATGGATTGGTCACCTCGGGACGATGATGATGATGATGATGACTAAAACCACTACTAATCATGTTTGAATCTATTTTCTAAATGAACCATGCTAGATTATTTGTTAAAACAAATATTTTTAGTTATTGTTACATTCAAACCTTATAATGACCTACTTTTTTTAGAATTAGTAACATCATAATTTTAGAAAAACAAAATTGTGTTTAAAAAGAAAATAACTAATATCTTGTCCTGTAATTAAAGCAGGATGCTATATATTTGTACTAAGAGATGAAATAAAATAAAACAAAACAATGTGAAGCCCAAAATCAAGGAAGATTATACGTACTGTTTTAATCGAAACACAAATGGATTTAATTTTAATATTTTGATATTAAATTTTTATATGTTGTTTATACTTTATGCACAGTGTAGTGTATTAAATAGTTGTGCAGTATTATTATATGGAGTAGGTGCAGGAGTAATATTATGAAAGTCTAAGCCTGCCTATAACTCGTCCCAATGTGAGCTGGTTAAAGTGTAATAAAAACAAAAAATGTAAAATTGCTTCTATTTTTACATTTAGTCTTTTGCTGCTTACAGCTATTCCATGTTCAGATTCATTCAGAGCCTTCTGGAACAATCGCCCCGAGTAGACACTAAATAATGTGGGTGACACAAATCATACATGTCTTATCTGTCAGGTAATTGATCAGCAATGTGGACAAAGGACTTCTGACTTTTAATGATTTTTTAAAAGTTTTTCATGTGGCTTGAAGCCTCTTGGCTATACTCATGCATAATACAACTTACGGTTTTCTACATATATTATTATTCTGATAAAATGAAAACACATATATAAATTATGTTTACATATATAACATAAATATATATTATGTTGGCTATTTTTATTACTATTTTTTTCAACAGGTCAGCTTGAAACATGGGTTAATGGGGTCACAATATGTTATCCAATTAGTAGTTGGATACTTCAAGGCTCTAACACATTCCAAACTTATTCCATCTCGTCCTTGGGACTTAGGGATTTTTAACTTTCATGAGATTCTATTTCACTTCGGAATCTTCTTTTGTAATTTATTCCTCAACATGTCCCTAAGATACTGTCATAACCGTAATTAATCTTGGTTCTCAGTTTACAGAATCCCTCAACCGTTTCTCAAAACGCCACCACAAATAAGTACTATGACAAATACTTCTCAATTCAAGAAGAATTATTGCAGTTCAAAAATATAATGCATATATATAATACAATGTCTCCATTGTTGATGAATCCGTTGACTGGTGAAGGATTATAGCGAATGGTTATTGACTTATTTTCCTTAATGCCCTTGCTGGAGTGGTCTCATTTATCTCCTATAGTATAGACTTCCGCCTTACCTGATAATTAACTTATTTTCTAAAAGTAATTTTTGATTTTCTCGACTCTCATATATATCTTAGTTGTCAGGAATACATTTTTTTTTTTAATTTATTTATTGATATTTACAACTGTATTACAATTATACAACAAGTAAATAGAATGCGTGTTACATATTGACACGAGAATGACAAGTAGAGAAACTACCCACTGATAGTACTCTAATCAAAGTTCAATAAGAAGGGCACGTGGCCATCTTCTTTTCAGACACCTCGGAGGATTATCGGGAATTGAAGAGGAAGCTAGGTTTGAAACTAGAATGTTTGAGTGGGAATGAAGTTTGCTATGAAAGGATAGATACCGGTTTCGGGCCAAATCAGCAACAAAAGGGACATTAAGGTCGTTATGGATGACTTTATTCTTAACAAAATAAGGAGCATTGAGGATTTTACGAAGGATTTTGGATTGTAGGGATTGGATACGAGAGGAATTCGATGGCTTAGTGGAGCCCCATAGCTCTACTCCGTAAGTCCAAATAGGTCGTATGATGGTCATGTAGATGAGTCTTTTGTAGTTAATTGGGAGCTTAGAGCGTTTGTCTAGTAAGTATTGAAGTAGCCTGAAACGTCGAGCGGTTTCCTGTCTTTTCAGTCTTGTATGAGGATTCCAGGTTAATCGTTTGTCGAGGTGCAACCCTAAGTATCGGATCTGTTCTACAGGCACAAGGGGATATTATTAAAGGATACTGTAGGGCAGGAAGTCATTGGTTTACGAAGTAAGGTAAAAGTGATTTGATGCGATTTTTTAGAATTTATTTTAATTCTCCAGTTTTGAAACCATTCTTCAAGATCAGTGATATGGGATTGGAGGCTTTGGGATGCAATAACTGGATTGGTGTTGACTGATAATACACATGTATCATCAGCATACGTAGTAAGGATAGTATTAGGATGAGTTGGGATGTCAGCTGTATAAACTGTATAAAGGATTGGGCCAAGGATACTACCTTGAGGAACACCAGCAGATTGGGAAAAGAGGGATGAATAGAAATTATTATGGTTTACTTGGAAAGTTCTATTTGTGAGATAGGATTGAAGGATGAGAAAGTATGTCGGAGGTAGGAATTTACGGAGTTTGTAGAGCAAGCCCGTATGCCAGACTCGGTCAAAAGCCTGTTCCACGTCAAGAAAGACGCCCGAACAATATTATCCACGTTCTAATGCAGAGGAGACCACATCCACCACACGATGACATTGCTGAATGGTGCAGGAATAATTAAATTTCCTTTTTAATTGAACAATGAAGCAAGATAAAAGATGGATCATTTTATGATACGGTTGATATCTTAATTGAATGAATTATGATACTTCAGAGAGGAATGAATTAGGCATTAATATTTTATATTTTATTGACTGAGCCCAAGCGAAGCCCTACTTCTCTCAATTTGTCATTTTTCATTTCATGTGAATGATTACATCTGAACACGTAGTCTGTATTCGAACTAAAATGCCAATAGTTTTAATGTACACTTATCATTAAAAGCCTTTTTGGCTGTCACAATAAATTTGTTGTTCAGTATAACACTCGATTCCAAATATCCAAAGTTATTGTTCGGAGAACAATTTTCAGACCATTAAAACACACCTACATATTAACTTTATGCACTTTAAAATCATTTCAGAGATTTAAGTTAAGAAACATGTTAAGGACAAGCATTTGCCCGCGGCATCGCTCGCGTGAGATATGGTCTGCCACAAAAAGTTTCGTGACAGAACATTTCAAATAAATATTTTTTTTTCTTTTTTTACTATAAGTCACTCGTACATCCAAAATTTCAGAAGTGTAACATCAAAACTGACGGATTCCATACAATCTTTGAACCCCTATTATATTAAGGGGTAAACCCTTGGGGGTGGAATTATCCAACTTTCTCTCTTAAACTATACAAAGATGCTAAGTTCCTGATTTGCCTTAAATTATGTACTATAATGTATTTTCCACAGTACCTAAAATACTGTGAGGGGGGCGGGACGTGCCCCCCCCATTAATCTGCCCTTGTTGTAGCCTATGTGTAATGTCTGTAAAGTTTCATCCAAATCCGTTCTGTAGTTTTTGCGTTAAAGAGAAACAAACATACAAACATTCACATTTATAATATTAGTAGAATATCAAAACAATAGCTGGTTTGTTTGTTCATTTAACGTCACTTTATGCTGCTATGGCTAATCGGACGATGCTACAGTGGGAACTCTAAATTTTGCCTACCCAGGTTAAATTAGGCTCGGGACCCCCGTTTAACGTCCCTTCCGAAGGACGGTGTAACTAAGGATTTTTATCCTTGGGTCAAAACAATAGTTTCACTCGTGTTCTTTCTGTTATTTTAAAACCTATTATCATGTGATTTGCCTTTAATTATGTAGGTACTATAATGGATTCTCAACAGAATCTAAAAAACTGTCGGTGGTGGCACGTGCCCCTCTACCCACCCATAAATCCATTCCTGCTGTAGCTTATGCGTTATTCTGATGTATAACCTATATTACTGTAAGGTTTCATCCAAATCCGTTCAGTAGTTTTTGCATGAATGAGAGACAAACATACAAACTTTCGCAATTATAATGTTAGTAGGATTAGTAGGATATCAAAAAAAATAGTTTCACTCATGTTCTTTCTGTTATTTTAATATGTTGATTTGCCTTTAATTAGGTACTGTAATGAATTATCCACAATACCTAAAAAACTGTGGGGGAGGGTGCAGGTGCCCACGTGCGCCCCCCCCTAAATCCGCTATAGCCTATGTGTTATTCTGATGTATAGCCTATATTACTATAAATTTTCATCCAAATTCGTTCAGTAGTTTCTGCGTGAAAGAGAGACAAACATACAAACTTTCACATTTATAATATTAGTAAGATTGTGTAAACAATGCCGCGAGAGATTTTTAAATATCCCTTTAGTATTCATGAGTATCATTATTTAGTATATATTATTCAGATTTGAATCAATATTAGCTAATTAGGTATTTTAAAGGGCATTTCCAGAAACAATGTCAGCATATCTGTTCTGGAGATAGTATATAGAGCTAGTTCATTAATAAAAACTGCAATAAAATCTTCACTAGTTCGCTAATTCAAAGAACTAGAAAGTATATCTTTTTTAGTCGTTTTATATAGAGAACTCGTTAGTGCTATTTTATATACAAATATGAATACCAATGCACTCAACTCACAAGTCGGCATCGTGTTCAAAAACGACAAAAAAGTAAGAGATAATCAATTTTTAATCAGAATCACATAATGCATATTTAACTAAAACACGTTTGACAAATTGAAAAATATAACAGAAAACTTTATCTGATTATAGTGTCAAAATATCTATTTATGTAATAAAAAGATGTTCCTGAGAGAGAAAAAAACATATACAAACTGTTCTATATTATTAAATAGCACCTATGTATAAAATAGCGACATCCATAACAAAATACCAGAATAAACAAATTCGACGACACATCTAATTAATTCATCCAAATGTAAACATTTAATTCATTCCGGAGGGAACGAAACTATTTTAAAAAAGGTGTGTAACATTTGGCGGAGTAAGTTATGGCCGGCATTGTAGGTCCTGATTGTTCCTTTACATCCCTTGGGTCGAGGGCTTTTGTTTTTATGTAAATTCTTCACAAGTCGGAGGCGCTCTGGCGTTTATCACCCTCTCGCCCTTCCCTTAGCGCTCTTTCCTATTTTTTCCCTTTGCTTTCCCTCTCTTTATCCTCCTCCGGTTCTCATATTCTTTTTTATACCAAGTTTCTAGCAGGACTTCCACCTCTGGGTGACCTTTAGCGGACTTATTGTGCTACAAGCTTTTGTAGTTTACTCCATTCTTCGTCCACTCTCCCTGGTCTGGCTATTGTCTCGGGCTACCTTTAATTAATGTGAGGGAAAATGGAGCAGTCAACCTTTTCAGCAATTCTTTATCTGCATCGTATTTTGTAGGATATTTCTTGGCTGCAGTAAAATATATTACACCGACCTTGTTGGAAAACTATTAAATGTTAATATTTAGTTAAGGGACTTGATAACTATGAAATATATTTTTTAAAATTAGATTTACATAAAACTTAATTATTTTTAACTTACAATAATATAGTATTAAATTACAATAATATTATGACAGTATAAGATGTGGGAATCCCTTAAGAGTGCGGGCATTAGCGATGCCTTAATAAATGCCGTGAGATGTCTGTACAGGGAAGACGAGTACAGATTGAAGCTCGGCTCTCGCTTATCTTAGCCTTTTTGCCCTGGTAAAAGAATACAGCCTATGGGGTCTACGAATAAATTTTGATAAGACCGAATACCTGGCAGTTCACTGCAGAGAAGCCACAGACCTTCATATTAGCGTGAAAAATATGCAAGCGGGTGGACTCTTTCAGGTACTTAGGGTCAACAATAGATGGGAACGGCAAGTCGGAACCCGAAGTTAGGAGGAGAGTTGGCCTGGCAAGAAGAGGGACTAGGCAATTAGGTTTTTAACAATTAGGTTAGAATGTTGCACCCAATTCTTTGGAACAGAGTCATCTCAACAGACAACAAAAGGCGTATTTTCGGAAGCATTGTTGAGCCCTCCCTCAGCTACGCCTCAGAGACCTGGATACTGAACCCGGGACTCTACTCCAGATTAAAAGCTGCAGAGATGGACTTTTGGAGGAGATGCCTGAGGATCACCCGCCTGGATAGAGTCAGAAATGAAGATGTTAGAGACACAGAGAGACTGGCAGGGCGTGACCGAAGGAGTGCCGGAGAGAATTGGAAGGAACAGGCTGCGATGGTACGGACCCTGCCAGCGGATGTCAAGACGTAGGTGGCCGAAGAGACTTTTGCTGTGGGAACAGCCAGGCAAACGAAGAAGAGGAAGACCCCGAACCTGGTGGAAGGACTGCGTGGAGGAGGAGATGGCCGGCAGGGGACTTGAGGAGGATGACTGGTGGAACAGAGAAAAGTGGAGGGAGGCTCTGACTTATCCAGGCAACCCATTGAGGTAAAAAACCTGTAAAAGTAAAGTAAGTAACAATAATATAGAAAGTACTTATGATGTTATCACCGGAGAGCGTAATTACATTTTATTCCTTGTTGATTTTTTTAGAATGCATCATTTAATCCTGCATCTATCCTATTATTTAGTAGATAAGTATTTTATATTACGTATATTTTACATTACATTTTAGAAAAATATAGGTATAATTTATGTTCATTTCGGCGATATTTATATTTTTTAAAATGAAATATCTATAATATCCTCTCTCCTTTATTTAGTGCTTTTACCGCACTACGGAATACTATTGTTCTCTCACCATCAATCTCTTAACTCCACTGTTATGATAGGAAACAAACCACAATTGCTCGCTAGGTTATTCACCAATATGATGTTAACTCTCTGCCTGCACCCTCATCATTCATTGCACCTTGCAGTATTGTCCTCTGATTCTCTTAACCCACACTATTTTTACCTCTCCTTCATCCTGATTCGCTCTCCTCCTAGTCAGTTTTTGAGACTTCTTAAGACCCCGTTTAACCTCCTCAATCCTCATACAAGACTGAAAAGACAAGAAACTGCTCGACATTTTCGCCTACTTCAACATTTACTGGACAAACGTTAAAAGCTCCCAATTACAAAAGACTCATTTACATGACAGTTATCAGACCTATTTGGACATACGGAGTTGAGCTTTGGGGCTCTACTAACCCATCCAATTCATCTCGTATCCAATCCAAAATCCTTCGTAAAATCCTCAATGCTGCTTATTATGTCACAAACAAACTCATCCATCATGATCTTAATATTCCCATATGTTGCTGATTTGGCCAAAACTAGATACCTATCCTTCCATTAAAAGCTCCATTCACACTTGAATCCGCTAGTCTCTCAACTTGCTTCCCATACTATTTCTGATAATCCTCCGAGGTGTTTGAAAAGAAGATGGCCTCGAGACCTTCTACTATAGAACTTTATTGGAGTGCTATCAATGGATAGTTTCTCCACAAGTGTTTTTTTTTCTTTCATGTTCTTTGTTCATACTGCAGATTTACTTGATGTAATATAATTACAGTTTTAAATATCAATAAATTATTATATTCTAAACAAAAACCTCCTCCGTTGGTTTCTCTGCGTGCTTAAGTTATTCCAGGCCGTTCCGCATTCAAAGCGTCTCGTGCTGGACTCTGAACTACCAGTTGTTCTACCTTTCACCATTCGTGGCATTTTCTTTTCTTCTTTCTCCAACTTTTTCTCTTTGCTCTTTGTTTCCTGACTCGTGTCATAGTTTTACCCCATTTGCTGACTTTAATTCACACCTTCTCCCTATATCTAACTTACGCCGATTCCTACACGCTTCTATTCTTCAATAGGTTTCTCTGCTTCAGCCGACTGGTTAGGACAAAAGGACATACTACTATGGCCGCCCTCAGTACTCATGGATACCGGGTCGATCAGCTCTTGTTAGCTACCTTCACCTTTATGCGGTATATGTATCTTACCAAGACAATAACCATCTTCGGTAAAACAAAACTGGCAAATCATAATGTTTTTACCACTGCAATAATACAGCAAACCTAAAATTAAATTGATACTTAATTATTAAAAGGTCAAGCAAAATTAAAATTAATTTGGATTAACACTTGAAACTTTAAAGTGACAATATATTGTAGAGTTTGCAATATTTTTTCTCATTCATTGCAAGATGGAAGGAAAGGGAGGTCCAGGTCATAGGCTTGATTGGTTAAAAATCTCAGACAGGATTAACATCGATAGACATGTTTCGTACAGCCACATTTTTCGGAAGACATTTTTTTTAGATGTTCTATAACACGTTTTATATTCTTGATGCATTTTAGAAAACATTAAATGCTTTTTAACGAACAGGGTATTTACTGCACAGAAACTTTCTATCTAACTATCAAATGATAATTTACACATACTGTTATTTTAAATTGAATTTTAAATCGAATGAATTTATTCATTTAATTTTCTGATAATTATCTACAATTCTAAAATCTAATAATCTACTATGGGCACACATAGCTTAAGGATTGATGTTTTAAACTATTTGATTATGAGTTTTTTTCTGAACAGAGGTGAAATTCTATATTAAAGAAATACATTTCAATAGTTTAATATCTTTTTTCATCCGTGTTTTCTATTTAAAAAATATTTAAAATAAAACCCGATGTTGGCCTCTTATCAATTTTTTATTTTGAATTCGGGGAGATAAATAGATAGCTGACTAATCCCAATTTCAACTCATAAATTCTTATTTCTACAATTTTTATGAAATTGATTCCGAATTTAAATTGCTACGATGATCCGACCGTAGCAATTCGATGAAATCGAATTATAAAACAACTCTTTGACGGGAATAGAATCGAATCGGGAAATATAAAGTCTAGAAAAAGTAAATTAGAAAAGCTGTGGGAACGTATCAGGCTAAAATTTTCAAAACGACTTGACAAATTGGCAGAATAAATGAGTTCTTGCGCTAGCGTTTGTGAGTACCATTGATATGTAAAATCCCTCAATTTCCGCGCATGATTCAGACTGGCTTTCTCGCATTTCCAATGTGCATCAAGATAGATATAATAATAAGGAACGCTATATGCTCGTGTAATTTATTTCTAAAGACAGTTTTTCTCACTTTGGCGTTTTTTGATTAGGTTCTTATGAAAACAGGTTCAGGTTTTCTACTTTTTTCACTCTCTCAGAAAAGTCTCATTTATATTTAAGTATTACTCTACAATTTCATTATTTAAAAAAAGTCGGATATTTTACATATGCAATGATGGAATCCCAGAATAACTGGGTACATGTTCGTAAAAGCAAAACTGACATGAACACCGAATATTTTACAAAAAATTGTGGATTGTAAAAAAGCTGACATTTATTCAGAGATGATTTAATCCCTCATCATTCCTGAAATTAAAAAATAAACATATATGCTCAAGTATCACTAGCATTATTTATTTATTACTTTATTTTTTTAATAGTTATTCACTCTGGCATTTTACCTGTGTTTAATAATGCTCTAAGTTTAATAACCTGCTTTTACAATGCCTACCATATGGCATTTCTATATATTTTTACTGTGATATATAGGATATATAGAATTTCTACTGTGAATATTCAGTTGTTGAAGCTGACCTGAAGAAGTCAGCAGCATGGCTGGCGAAACGTTGGCGAAAAATTTATCAACACGATCTAAACCAAAATAAATCAACAAAGTCTTTTGTAATAATAGTGGCCGTGGAAACCTAAAAGAGTATTTAAAAATAAATTACTTTAATGTCCAAAATCTATTCCTGATTAAAAATTATAAAATTCTTTTTCCATTTTTGAATTCAAATAATTTCATATTATTTAATAATGTTCAGATAAACATATAAATAAAACATCAAAATTATAAATACTGCTATAATTTAAATTATTATATAAATGATCATGAATATTAAAATATAATTAATTAATTCAACCGAACAATTAATCTCATGGTATGAATTAACTGCTTTAATGATTCTACATGGAATTATTCTTTATTGTCTTATATATTAAGGCAGAATGTAACAAGTCGCATTTATCTGACGCTTCTGGATGGATTTTGGATTGTAAAGATAAGATACGAAAGGAATTCGATGGCTTAGTGGAGCACCAAAGTTTTAGTCCGTAAGTCCAAATAGGTTTCATGTTAATAATATATATGAGTATTTTATAATTAATTGGGAGATTAGAGCGTTTGTCTTATAAGTGTTGGAGCAGCTCGAAACGGCGAACAGTTCTTTGTCGTTACAGTCGTTGAAAATACATTTTTCAAATTTAACCTTAAAAATTTTCGATTTTTGTTTCACTTTTTCACCTTCTGATTAACTAAAATTAGAATCACTAACACCCCTTGTTGATGTGGAAAAAGTAAAACCTATAACTAAACCTAAGGATGATAAAAAATACGTTTTTTTTTTTCGTTTTTTTAAAGAAACGAACAAAAGAAGAAAGAAAGTGAAAAGATTAATTAAAAATAAATTAATATTTAAATATTTTAAATAATAATTAATATTAATCCTTTTATCAATAATGTTTAATTTAATTTTTTTTTATTTAATGAAATTTTTCTTTGTTTTGTGACACAAACAACAACTTTAATGAAATGAACAAAAGAAGAAAGAAAGAAAAAGAATTAAAGCCAATTGAATACTTTAAAGGACAATTCATACATATTAAGGCTTATTTTCAGAATTTTTTTTCATAGTTTTTTATTTTAATGGAATGGTTCGTATTTGTCAATTTTAATACAATGAAAATAGATATGGATTATAGGAGTTAATATTTGCATACAGAATATTGTAGGATTTTGTTTGGTATTCTGCATGTAATAATATATTCCATTGAAATGCCTGATCCTAAAACCGATTTTGTTTAGTACCATACACGTATTACACTGTTAGGACAAATATAAACAAAATATATTTAGGATGCATTGTTAATAATCAGTTTTAAAAAAATTAATCATGAAATTAAAAAAAATAATTGACTTATTTTCAAATTATGTCAAGAGATTGCTAGCTCCGATAAACCGAAAGCTCCGAAAAATGATTGAATCAAAAAGATGAAAATAAGGACAAATACTTAGCTGAATACAGAAGTTGGTATGTATATATAGTTAAATAGTTAATAAATAAATAGTTAAAGAACCCCAAGATTTGCTTGAAGACACTATTTATGTAAAAACTCCTAAGGTTAAAAGTAAAAATAAAAATCTATTTAATAAATTAAAAATTAACAATCAACATTATATATTAATCAATATTATCAATATGAATATTGATACATCAATATTATAATATTAAACGTCCTAATAAGAAGAAGAAATCTTATTTTCGTGTTTCAGATGAAGAACCTAATCATTCTTCAACTACTCTTCATGCAATGTAATTTATTAAAAATACAAGACTTAACACAATCCAAAACAATATTGACATGAATGAAATAAGAAAAACATAATCGACATGAATAAACAATTGATTAATAAATATGAAAAAGATGTGAAAACTATTAATAACAATTATAACAAGATTCAAGATTCTATTAATGAACTAAATAGAGAAGACAAAGCTTATTATTCGTATATGCATACACAGTTATTAGAACAAAAATTAAATGCACTATTACTTTCAATGGAATTCTGTAAATCAGGAATAATTCATACTAATTTAATGATTGTTGTTATAAACAACATCCTCTCTAATGTTACTTTAATTTCTAGAAACATTGAAATTATATGGAAAAATTCTAAAATCTATTGTTCTTATTATAATTCCACATGTCATGTATTTATGCGTTTGCCTACTCATGAGCAATCTTACGATGGATTTTCAATAATTCCAGTACCAATGTACATTAATGATACTTTTAAACAATTAGAATTAGATCAACAACTAGTTATAAAGAAAAATGATAAATATTTGCATGCAGATTGCATGTTTAATAATGAATATTATTGTAAAAATATAAAAGAAACATCAAATAAATGTATTCTAAATATTATTCATAATTCTAGTTTTACTTATTGTACTATTGTAAATTCTGATACAAATATTATATTTAATGATTTTATAAAAATGTATATTACTTATAATATTTCTAAAATTAGTAATTGTTATAATGATTCTGTATTTTTACCACAAGTAGCACTTGTTACTATTAGCAATAATGATTGTATTTCTAATTTTAATAAGACTTATATTCATAATCTATATTTTAAATTTAAGCCTTTGTATAAATCTTTTAAGTTAGAGCTAATGCAAAATGTGAATATTTCCTTACCCACCTTTATTAAAAGCTCTTATATTCCTTTTATTTCCAATGAATGGTTTTATAGCTTAATTAGTGTAATCTTTATTGTACTCTGTATTTTTATTTATTATTATTATTATTGGCATAAAAAGAAAATTGTAATAACTCCCACAACACCTGAAATGATTGTATCTTACTCTAATGAACCAAAGCCATCATCAGTTTTAAGTACTTATGAAGTACAGTATCCACCCTGGTCAAAATATTGTAAAAAATAGCAATCCAGGAGAATTTCAGAATCTTGGGCGGGGAAGAGTTAAATGATGTCTTTCCTGGAACGATACATAAGCTGGCAGGTGTCCTTCTCAGAACCTAGATCAACAGAATCATTCCTATTTATTCCCCTCCTATAATAGATGTAGATCATTACATTACAATTATCTTTAGTTAGCGATTAGGCTAGTTACTGTGTCTCTGTCATTTTTCAATAAAGTTTCTTTTAAAAAGTGATTTAGAGTTGGAGATTATTTAATTATATATATTTATATAATTTACAAATTATAAATAAGAGAACTGTTAAGTTTATATACAAGTGTTGTGGAATTTCTTAAGGACGGGTTTTACGATTACTTATTTAAAACAATAGATTCATGATAAATCTACAAGATGACCTTTAAAACTAATGATATGCTGAAACATATTGTTGTCTGATTTTGTGTAGTTTCTCCAACGAATATTTTTACGCAGTCTAAACCTGTTCAATGATTTACAATAACAAATCTATTGTTACGGCCACAGGGAGAAAGACGGGCGCAAGGGATTAACGTTCCCTCAAGGGATTAAGCCCCTTTGTCGGAAGAGATTAAAGAGATTGTTCTGGAATGTTCCAGATCTCCCCACTCCGTGTCGGCCTTGCCTATTTAAATACCCTCTTGGCACGAGTGGGTCACACAGTAAACTGGACTGTGTGATAAAATTGTGCCAGTGAACTGTGACAGTTTCGCGAGTGTAATAAACCGTTTCTGTTTATTACTGTGTGTCAGTTTGTTATATTTGGAGAATCTTACGGTCGGTGGACTTTAATTAGTGAACTGTAAGTGTTAATTAGTAGTAGTGAATTAGTTAAGTAGTAGTTGTGATTTTATGGTATTCGTACAAATTTATGTAAATAGTTAAGCTATTTAGAATTAGTAATATCTTATATTATAGTAGTAATTAAATAGGAGGTGGGCCTGGATAATAAATATCTAGAATATTGTTTATGTAAATTTATATCAGTTTAATAATTTAATTGTAATTTTTTTGTCACTTTGTTAATAAATATTAGTATCTTTAATTAAGAAATAGTTTAATTCATTTTAACACTCAGTAGCCCGTAACACTATTTTATTATTTGGTATTTTAAAGTAACTGTATTACTGAGTAATTGGCGAGTACAGAGGGAAAATACCATAATAGGCTTTTAATAAATATTTTTATATCCTCGACAAGGTAGGGTTATTAGAGAGGGTTTATAGCCACGCTGGCCGAGAACAATTTATTGAGTAACCTCACACACTGGCCTCGGGTATGGAGTCACAACACCGCAAACATAGGATGAACCGATGTTATCCATTGGTTAATGATGAATATCGGAAAGTAACGTACTTTCACTGTACCTGTAATCCTGGAGCACTAGAGCAGTTCCTCCTAGACCAGACTGAAATTTTTAAACTGGGTATAACTGCCATTTAAGATATGCCGTGGATGAGTCTAGACTTACTGGTGAAGAGAGATCATATATAAAAGGTAAAGCGAATAACTTCGAGTTTGGATCCAAGGCGCTAAAAACATTGTGGTCAATTTCAAGATAATCAGCTCCTCAATACGTTTACGTATCAAGAATAAATTTAGAAATATTGTCATTTCAAGAATACAGCTTCCAACAGAAGATGAGGATAATGAAGAAAAGGGTACCTACTATAAATAGTTGGATTCCTTTCGTCCTCGACCTCATTCCTAATAAATTTTTAAACTTTCACCAAAACCTTGCCTGTCATCCCAACCCCCTGGCTCAGTCATTATCCAGTTCCACACATCCATATAACCCACCCCGCCGTCTAAACCGGCAATGGCCCCGAGACTTGTTATAATAATGCTATTTGGAGTACTGGCACTGGCCAGATTCTCCACTCACGACCTGTGTGTGTGTGAATCGCCCTTAACCAGCTTCCATTGGCGTTTAATGCCAGTGACGCGGCTGGGAAAGGGGGCTGGGGCCTCCCGGACTCCTGCTTTGCCCTCATTCCTGGGGAAGAAGCTCAGTTCGGGGACCCCAGGCAAATTGTAAATAGGGTATGAATGTGTACATTTTATTTTATTTTTATTATTAGTATTATTATTATTATTATTACTTATTTTATTTTATTATTATTATTATTATAATTATTTTTTTTTACTTTATTTTATTATCATTTTCGCATTAATTTCTTTCTGTTACCGCATGTATATATTTTTCCGCATGGAATGACTGTATGCTACATAGCACTATTACTTATTGCCCAAAAGTGGCAGATTGTAATATTTCAATAAAGTGTAAATATAAAAAAAAACAACTATAAATAGTTGGGGACCGGAACGCACAAGACGTTTGTAACTTTATAATCGACTAGCATAAACTGGACACTCGTGAACATTGCAAGAGCTAAGAACCTTACCGTTGCAAGCACTATCCCTCACAAGGACATTGTCCGATGGCGAAGATTCATCACATTATTTTTTGTGGAAGGCATATCAATATCAGTCTAAATTTTCGCATCATTATAAGTTCCAACTTCTACTCTAACCACTTTTTTAGCCTAAAGATAGTTAGCATAGAATAAAAAATGCCCCACGCGAACAAGTATTGGATGTGAAGCACTATTATGTGAATGATTCAGATGCCAAACAGAGAGGTGTCAACACTGGACCAGAAACTCACTGTAAGCCACATTAGGATAGGAATGGTAACTATTGGGCATTATCTTTCCTTTCAAGTACCAACGATATATTATCAAATGTAATATCACAGCAGCCTGAATCCTACTAGTGTGAATTAATGCGTGGAAAGTGGATGACGGACCCGTTTTCTCTTCGTGAATTTTTGGAAAAAAGTTGTAATTATGGATTTTGGAATCATTATTTATTTATTGATTTTAAGTCCGTATATTACAGCATTTCTTGGGATCGACAGTACAAGGCCTTATGGAACTTAATCTGCCACCTAATAAAAAAGGAAAAAGAAAAAAAAACTTAATCCAATGTTAAATTTTCAAAGTCCATATATATAAATATATATATATATATATTTCTCATATATTTTCTTAGATTTCCACTGCTTCCCATCTCGTATTAAAATTAGTATTTATACTCTATGTACTATTATATTGCAATGAATAGCCAATTCATAAACAGAGTGTCTTTCTATTGTATAAAGGTTATATTATGTCTGATGTATTTTTAATCTTTACCCACAATTTATATGTATTAGGGTTTATAGATTATAACCGAAACAAAAAGGATGAGAATAATGTAGAACACTTGGAGTCAAATTTAGTGTAATTAATTAAATATTTAAATAACTAGCTTTTGCCAGCGGGTTCGCTCGAGTGGAATATGGTCTACCAGATAAAGTTCCACGACGATCATTTTAAATAAATAATTTTTTTTTTAACTATAAGTTACTCGTACATCCAAAATTTCAGATGTCTAACTTTAAAACTGACGGATTCCATACAGTCTTTGAACCTCTATTATATTTAGGGAAAAACCCTTGGGGATGGAACTATCCAAATTTCTTTCTTAAATTATACAAAAAACCTATTTGCAAATTTCAAGATGCTAAGTCCCTGCTTTGCCTTTAATTATGTACTATAGTGGATTCTCCAAAGTACCTAAAAAACTGTCTGGGAGAGTACGTGCCCATATGCTCCCCTCCTATATCCGACCTTGATGTAGCCTATGTGTTATTCTCATGTATAACCTATATTACTGTAAAGTTTCATCCAAATCCGTTGCGTGAAAAAGAGACAACATACAAACTTTCACATTTATAATATTAGTAAGATTAGTAAGATATCAAAACAAATAGTTTCACTCATGTTATTTCAGTTATTTTAACAATTATGATCATATGATTTGTCTTTAATTATGTACTATAATGGATTCTCCACAGTACCTACAAAACTGTGGGGGCACGTGTACCTTTGCCCCCCCATAAATCCGCGCTTGCTATAGCCTATGTGTTATTCTGATGTAGAGCCTATATTACTGTAAAGTTTCATCCAAATCCGTTCAGTAGCTCTTCCGTGAAAGAGAGACAAACATACAAACTTTCACATTTATAATATAAGTAAGATGTATAAAATAAAAATTAATGTTTATTCTTATCATTTTATAATATTATGCAACCACCTTTTCATAAAAACGTTAATGCGATTCAATACTGAGAGTAGTCTAACAGGACCTCCTTCAGTAACATATTGCCACCACTTCATCTAACGTTGGAATTTTTGGGTAACTGACGAAACAGGTAAATCTATAAAATCATAATGGCAGACATTTCTTAAGTAGTGCTTATAAATTATTAAATAGCGTCGTTTCATTTTGGCAAGGAAGACAAACGATTTTTTTACTCGTCCACTTGTTTCCATGTAATGGAGTATGTTAATTTACTACTTATTTTAATCAATTATAGAATTGTTTATTTGTGACTTTAGAATTATTACGATTTTTTACTATATTATATTTTTTTTTACTATATTATATCAACGACGTATGTATAGTATATCAACGATGAACGACCCACTTGACTCAAATAATGTGGGAGTCGTTATGATTCCGTTCATATTAACACTTCTTTCAATAATACAATTGGATCTATATACTGTGTTACATGATTTTTCTATTACAGCATACGACCAATCCCTTGCATTGATACATTTCACAGTATATAGCATATCATGCATATTACAGATATGTTTTTCTATAATATTCTCCTTAGTAAAATAAGATGAAAATATTATAGAATATAAAGGATGTAACTTTATCTGAAACTACTGTTCCGGATCAATCTCATTTTCGTCCCTCTTGTCAAAGTGTTTCAGCTCTGTTGTGATCATAGATATCCTTTATAACCTGAACTCTTTTCGGTGCAACAATCACTTGACCGTCCTGTTGTCTTTTATTCACAATCAATTGCAAACCGTTACTGTTTGACCAGTTAGTTTTTATTTTTCTCAAACACTCCTTTAGAATAAGATTGCACTTCCAAAAAATCTGCGGCACCGAACATACTCCCTGCTCCTAATATACTCCTACTTTCCTCTTGTAGAATTTAATGATCAGATCCTACTGTTACGGGCGCCGGCAGGAAGACGGAAGCAAGAGGATTAGCGGCTTAAATCCGTCGGCGGGAGAAGTTAAAATAGGATTAGGACGGTTCTAGATCGTCTCCTTTTGTCGGCAAAGGATTAAGAATATTCCAGAATTGTCTGGCCCCTCCGTGTTCTAGAATGTTCGGCTTTGCCTATAAAAAGACTTCCCTCACCTCGAGTCAGTCAGTCTTAGCCTGAGAGTAGACCAGTGAAGATCTGTGATAAGTGTAATAAGTGAGTGTCAGTGTGACAAACTAGTCAGTGTTGAACCGGCCCGTGTGCTAAGTGTATCAGTGAACTGTGACAGTCTCGCGAGCGTAATAGACTGTTTCTGTTTGTTACTGTGTGTCAGTTTGTTATACTTGGAGAATCTTACGGTCGGTGGACTAGTGAACTGTAAGTGTTAATTATTAGTTATAAATTGTAGTGTAATTTTAGAATATTCATAGAAACTATTGTAACTAGTTAAGCTATCTAGAATTATTTATATCTTATATTATTGTAATAATTAAATAGGAGTTAGGCCTAGATAATAAATGTTTAGAATACTGTTCTTATAAATTTATATTAGTTCAATAATTTAATTGTTAATAGTTTAATTGTATCCTTTTTATCATTTTGTTAATAAATATTAGTATCTTTAATTAAGCAATTGTTTAATTCATTTTAATACCCAGTAGCCCCGTAACAAATTGGTGTCAGGTGTGGGGTTATTGTGTAATTGCTATTATTTTGCATTTTGTAATTATTGGGCTGCTATATGTATAATGGCTTCTAAAAGTGTTAAATTAATTGATTTAAAAGTTGCGGATTTGAAACGGGAATTGGAGGAACGTGATCCGGATTCATCTGGAACTAAAAGTGTGCTGCAACAGCGCTTGCGTCAATTTTTTGTAGATTTAGGGGAAAATACAGATGACGTTCTGTTTGAAACTGATTTAAGCAGGTTGTCTGCAACTTTTAAAAATGAGTTAAGCAATGTAGAAAATAATCTAGGTAATGAATTAGGTATTGTTAAAAATGAGTTAAGCAATGTAGAAAATAAGCTAGGTAATGAATTAAGCAATATAGAAAATAGGTTAGGTAATGAATTAGGTACTGTCAAAAATGAGCTAGGTAATGTACAGAATGTATTAGGTACTGTAAAAAGTGATTTATTGGATACATTAGAGTCTAAGTTAGGCACATTAGAAACTAAGTTGATGGAAAATGTAAATAATGACGTAGCTAATGTAGAATCTAGGCTAGGAGAAAAAGTGAACGAACTTAGGTTAAGAGTAGAAGCTCTCGAGGGACGTATGACCAACCCACCGACGATCGCCACCGACCGTTCCACCGATGGCAGCCTTCATAGCACCATTATGCCCGCCAATGCTGGGACGCCACCAAATCACAACACCATTCCAGTATTCGACGGAAAGACGCCGTGGGAGGACTACATGACTCTCTTCGAGACGGCGGCTTCAATCCACGGGTGGTCAAAAGAGACCCAAGCTTCAGCGTTGTGCCTGGCCTTGCGTGGAGACGCCTTGGGAGTACTGCAAGGGATGCCCATGACAGAGCGGTCTAACTACGGAGAACTGGTTAGAAGACTGGAAATGCGTTTCGGCCACCGCCACATGGACCAGCTATATCGCTCACAGCTGAGAAGCAGGATCCAGAAGACCAACGAAACGCTACAGGAATTTGAAGCAGACATTGCACGGCTGGTGAGGAATGCTTACCCATCGGTCACCGATGATGTCTACGAGAGCCTGGCTGTCGACAAATTCCTGGATGGACTTCGGGACCCCGAGACCCAACAGGCAGTGAAGCTCGCCCGGCCAAAAACGCTAGGAGACGCATTATCTCAGGCCATGGAGTTCGAGGCTGTCAGGCAGTCAGTACGGGGCCATGCGCGAGTTCGAGCAGCTGAAGCGGAGCCTACTGTGGCCCCTAGCGTCGAAGACATAGTGACAAAGGTTTTGGAGGCTCTCAGGACCCGTAAGAAAGAGATACGCTGTTGGTGCTGCGGCCAACTTGGACACCCTAGAAGCAAGTGTCCACCCAAGGAACGAAGTAGGGTTGATGGGGAGGAACAACTATCAGCCTGCTACGTCAGAGGCCCGAGGAAGACCAGTAGAGTTGCGTCTTTAGAGAGCAGAACGAACAGCTTCTACGTTGATGGGAAGGTGAACGGGCAGCTGCGAAGTCTGCTACTGGATACCGGCGCAACCAAGACAATCTTGAGCTCGAAGACAGTTCCTGCTGAGAAGATGTTGCCAACGATTTGGACATTACGGACTGCCACAGGAGAGCCAGCCAAGGTCTACGGGGATACAGTTGCCTACTTTGTCATCGGGGGTCAACATCTGAAGCACCGCGCTCTCGTGGCAGATATTGATGAAGATGTCATATTGGGCACGGACTTGATGATCACATGCGGGATCAAGCTGGATATGGCAAGAGGTGTGATGACGCTGGGAGACGAAGAAGTCATCCTCCGGCAGGGAAAGGATATCTACGCACGAGTGCGCTTACTAGAAGACACCACTTTACCTTCTCGGAGCCAAATTATAACACATGGGACGGTCGAAGGACATCTACCTGAGGGTCAATGTGTGCTTCTTGAACCTCGAAAACAAGAAGAACAGGATATCGGACGCGGCGTACTGGTGGCTAGGTCTCTCATCAAGGTCGGACGTACCACTCCAATTCGCCTAATGAATCTGAACAGCTTCCCAGTAACGCTGAACAAAGGAACACCGGTCGGAGAATGTACAACCGCTACCTCAGTGGTTCGTCAGCTGCAACGTCATCCCACCGAGCTGCGAGGACTGCCGGAAGAATTAAAAGGATTTGTGGACGAATCATGTCGCGACCTTTCGCCTGAAGAGAGTGAGGAGGTGAAGAAGATGATTACCCGATGGCAGGACGTTTTCGAGATCAGCCCAGGGTCACGGGGTAGAACGGATATCGTCCAGCATAGGATTGACACCGGGGATGCTAAGCCCATCCGACAGGTCCCGCGGAGGCTGCCGTTAGCCAAACGGGAGGACGCCGAGAAGATCATCAAGGAGATGGCGGCTGAAAAAGAAGGACGGCACAACGAGATTCTGCGTGGACTACCGCCTTCTGAACAACGTCACCAAGAAAGACAGCTATCCGCTCCCCAGGATTGATGATACACTGGACACCCTAGAGGGGTGTGAACTTTTCTCTACCTTGGATCTCCGCAGTGGATATTGGCAGGTTGGATTGAAACCTGAAGATAAAGAGAAGACAGCGTTCTCGATTGGGACTGGACTCTGGCAATTTACAGTAATGCCATTCGGACTTTGCAATGCTCCTGCAACATTTGAGAGGCTGATGGAAAGCGTGTTAAGAGGTCTCTCTTGGGAAATTTGCCTGGTATACCTAGATGACATCATTGTGCTGGGAAAGTCCTTCGCTCACCATCTGAACAATCTGGAGAAGGTCTTCGAACGACTGCGTGCAGCGAACCTAAAATTGAACCCGAAGAAGTGTCATCTCTTCCGAAGGCAAGTCAACTATCTGGGGCATGTTGTGTCGGACAATGGAGTTGCCGTTGACCCAGAGAAGATTGCAGCGATCAATAGACTGGCCCCGTACAAAGGAGACCACGGCCCGACAGAAGACCAGCAGGTCAGGTACCTAAACAGCGTCAAGACAAATAACTCAGTTGCTCATACTAAAGTACCAGGGACCCGTGGAGTAACTCAGGTAATCTACAGGGATATCTTTTCGTTACCAGTGGAGTATTCTCTGGCCCATTGCGTTGCCGAAGATCTGAGAACTTCTCGAGGGATTGCAACGGTCTTCAGGAAGAAGTTCGGCGGAACTGAGGAGCTGGAACGCCAAGGACCAAGTGTCGGGAAGGCACTCCACCAGCCGCACGAAGGACGACACCTGTTTTACTTGGTTACCAAGCGTGCCACTGATCAGAAGCCGACATATGACGCACTGCGGCGAAGCCTCGACGACCTTCGGAGTAAGCTTCTGAGACTGCGTGTCACTAAGCTCGCTATTCCGAAGTTGGGCAGTGGATACGACGGCTTGGAGTGGAAGATTGTCACGGACATGATCGAACAGACATTCGCCAACTCTGGAGTTGCCATATTGGTGTGCACGTTCAACCCCTGGAAAGAAAGTGCGTCTCCATCAGTAGAAGCTCATAAATGCCCGATTTCTCCGGACTTACTCTGGGGCAGAGCACTTTTAAGGAGGGGGCAGTGTTACGGGCGCCGGCAGGAAGACGGAAGCAAGAGGATTAGCGGCTTAAATCCGTCGACGGGATAAGTTAAAATAGGATTAGGACGGTTCTAGATCGTCTCCTTTTGTCGGCAAAGGATTAAGAATATTCCAGAATTGTCTGGCCCCTCCGTGTTCTAGAATGTTCGGCTTTGCCTATAAAAAGACTTCCCTCACCTCGAGTCAGTCAATCTTAGCCTGAGAGTAGACCAGTGAAGATCTGTGATAAGTGTAATAAGTGAGTGTCAGTGTGATAAACTAGTCAGTGTTGAACCGGCCCGTGTGCTAAGTGTATCAGTGAACTGTGACAGTCTCGCGAGTGTAATAAACTGTTTCTGTTTGTTACTGTGTGTCAGTTTGTTATACTTGGAGAATCTTACGGTCGGTGGACTAGTGAACTGTAAGTGTTAATTATTAGTTATAAATTGTAGTGTAATTTTAGAATATTCATAGAAACTATTGTAACTAGCTAAGCTATCTAGAATTATTTATATCTTATATTATTGTAATAATTAAATAGGAGTTAGGCCTAGATAATAAATGTTTAGAATACTGTTCTTATAAATTTTTTATTAGTTCAATAATTTAATTGTTAATAGTTTAATTGTATCCTTTTTATCATTTTGTTAATAAATATTAGTATCTTTAATTAAGCAATTGTTTAATTCATTTTAATACCCAGTAGCCCCGTAACACTACCATTCCCTGGTTACAATTATTGTATGCCTCCAGCCACTGCTGATACTACCTTCTTCAATTAATTTTTTTCTTCAGGTTGTTTTCCCTTAGAACTTGTAGACGAATTATTTAGTTGCATGGGAACATTTATCTGAGCGGTTCAAGAAAAATCCTTTCTTAAACACGAATACGATTACGAATTTAACAACAATATTAAATGACTTGCGAAATACAATAATGCGGAGTCTCTGTTTTGAAAGAGATAATACTGTGAGAATCGGAAGTGAAGAACGTGTCTTATAACTTGTAGATAAAAATGAAATATAAATTCCCGGTACAGTATTAAACACAAACGGAAGTTTATCTATGATAATTCAAGATTTAGTTGGGGTTTTTCTCAACAGAGATATATTACATCCAAATTATCATTTTTTTTCCAGATTTTTTTAACAATTAGGTCATATAAACTGGAATTTCAATATCCAACATGAAAATTATACAGCAGTACTAAAAACATTGGATTTAGTTGTAAGATATAACCTTTTGTAAACTTCTTACATTAGGAGATATTCTTCATTAATGTTGTTTTGTTTTATATTTCGAACTAGTTAATACTTTAAAAAATCGTCACTTATAAGTGGAGCCAATTCTAAGGATTGATATCTTCTGAAAAAAACAATACACAAAGGTAGAAACTCACCCAACAGTTTAAAATCTCAAAAATGTGTCTAATGTCTAATTAGATTACTACATCTTTATAAATAATATTCTTCTGTGCTTATGTATGTCACTGAACTCCTAAAAGGTTCAAATTTGAATTTTTTTTGTTTTTTTATTTGTTAACTGATTTTTTTTTTTTATGATGATAACCTTGGTTCGATTTAAATTGAATTTAAATTGAAGAGCTGTGATCAATTTAACGAAATTTTTGAACAAAATAAGTTCGTTCGTTTCGCTAGTTACGATTGTGCGAAAAAGTATGCGTCTAGTATGCGTCCGCATATTAATGTTGTTACTAAATTAATTAATTAATCTGTACATATAACATTATTTTGTTCCTTTGTATTTCACTGTTGGGCCAATTTTTATGATTTTTTTTTATGTTTGTTCAAGTGGGTTCGAGAACGAATAATGTAGAATACTTCGAGTCAAATTAAGTGTAATTAATAAAATACATACATAATGTATACAATAAAAATTAATGTTTATTCATATCATTTTATAATATTACGCAAACACCTTTCCATGTTAATGTGATTCAATACTTAGTGTAGTCAAACAGGACCTCCTTCAGTAAAACATTGCCACCTCTTCATCTAACGTTGGAATATTTGGGTAACTGACGAAACAGGTAAATCTAAAAAATCATAATGACAGAAATTTCTTAAGTAGTGCTTAAATATTATTAAATAGCGTCGTTTTTCGATTGATAACGTTTAAATTTAAAAAAAAAATAATTTATCGTCATTCATATGCTTGACCAGTACAACGTGTATTTGTCTATTTTTATTTATAAAATTCCTTTTTTCCAGTGTATGTCATTGTACTTCTCCTAAACCTTTGAACAACGTTTTTGGTTGAACTAGTTAAAACATATATCTTATCATATATGATATGCAAGGAATAAGCTAAAAGGTTTTATGTACTAACTAGCTTTTGCCCACGGCTTCGCTTGCGTGGAATTTGGTCTGCCACATAGTTTAGTGAAAGATCATTTTAAATAAATAATTTTTTTAACTATAAAATAGAGCCAAAAACTCAAAAAGGAACACTATTATTTATCATAATGCAATTGGGAAAAACCACACTGCAAAGCCTTATGTTTCAAATCTAGTAATACACCCACTTACCAGTTGATGTTTCGCCTATTCCGGCACACAAAAACAAAAAAGGATTATGTGAATCACATCTCGAAGAAAAAAGTGCAATACATCCCAACGATCAACAGCCCAAATAGGCTCCAAACATGAGACAGCACCCCACCACCAAAACCAAAAAAAAAAAAAAAAAAAGCGAGATGTGATTCACATAAACCTTTTTTGTTTTTGTGTCTTGATAATGACTGAATAGGCGAAACGTCGACTGGTAACTGGGTGTATTACTAGATTTGAAACATAAGGCTTTGCATTGTGGGTTTTAACTATAAGTTACTCAAACATCCATAATTTCAGATTTCTAACTTCAAAACCTGAAACCTTCAGGACGGATTCTATACAATCATTTATATACAACCAAATTTCTTCCTTAAATTATACAAAGAACCTATCTGCAAATTTCAAGATGGTAAATTCCTGATTTGCCTTTAATTATGTACTATAATGGATCCTCAACAGTACCTAACAAAGTGTCGCGTGCCCCCGTGCCCCCCATAAATCCTCCCTTGCTGTAGCCTATGTGTTATTCTGATGTATAGTCTATATTACTGCAAAGTTTCATATCGAAAACCCTTCAGTAGTTTTTGCGTGAAATAGAGCTGAACATTCAAACTTTCACATTTGTAATATTAGTAGGATTAGAAATTTATATTCGTAATAATAATTCATTAATCAACAAGGTCATTCAGCAAGATTTCTAAGGAAGTGAGAGTTAAAATAATGGGCACATCTTAATTCAAAGACACCTTGAACTCAATTGTTCTCATTAGCATTGCATCGTGGAGACTTTTCAGATTGAATACTGTCAGTAACTCATAATTTTTCTTTAAATTGAAACTTTCAGATAATCAGAGCCAATGAAATTCTGGATACTGCCTTTGCTGTTGGTCGGCTACACGGAAGCTGCTAGAATATTGGCTTTCTTCCCGATCTTAGCTAAATCGCACCATTACGTCTTCAGGCCGATTATGGAAGAGCTGGGGAGGAGAGGACACGAGGTGGTCTACTACACTGGGTACCCTTTTGAAGGAACTGTCCCACCGGGAATCACACAGATTGATCTTAAAGGGGAAATGCCTAGCTTTCATTGTATGATAACTAATTATATTAAAATTTATAGTTAATTATTAAATACAATGTAAATAAACATAGCATGGTATGTTTTGTGTTTTTTTAGCAATGATAAACCTGTTTGATTTAGTCAACACTAATGTCATCGATGATATAAAACAACTCTTCACATACTCCTTTAAAATGGCCAGATTTGTTTTGGAAAGCCCTTCCGTGCAGAAACTGATGCAGTCAGATCAGCAGTTCGATGCTATATTGATGAAATCGTACTTTCTTCAGGAATACCAATCTGCGTTTATTCACAAGTTTAACGCCGTAGGAATTGATATTGACTCCATAGGTATGAAAAGTCATTATAAGTATACAGCCATTATTTCTAGTTAAACAAAAGTTAGTGTGTAACTAAGAAAGATTTATTTGGAAGTTGCTAATACTCAAACTCTCCTCAAGGGTTGTACATTACATTCTTTAATTTTTTCTAAAAGATAACTCCATGGTTACACCTTTGGTGACATTATATAAAAAATTTGTTGTCAATTATTACCGAGGTTAATATGGTTTGTAATTTTATATGATCCGATAATAACATACATAGATTGTATGAACAGTTAACTAGTCTGACAAATTCTGGAATATCATTATCATATATCATATTTAAAACATTTTTTAAAGGCATTATTTGAAATTTTTGTGTAAAAATCCTTAGATCGAGGGAAAGAAGTGGTCCTGAAAGAACATTTATGTATATATACATAAATATGATAACTAAACAAATAGTTAACAAACAGTACAACTTAGTACCAGCTATAAATGTCATAACATGTAACGAAATTATATAATGAATATGACTTCAGATATTAGTCGTTTCTCTGCATTAGGTACAGTAATCATAAGTTATAGAACTCGAGGGAGTTACGGGTTTAATGTTTTGTATGTTCGGTCTAGTTATTTTCCAATTCAGATATATTCCATTCATTATTCCCTTTTAAGCTATACAATTCTTAAGTTCCTACTTTCCAGCTCTGGAAATCTGTTAAAAATAATAACAGATTAACTGTTTAAGGAAACTTTTACAATATATCAATCTTTTACTCATTTTTAATATTTCAATCTTTACCTCGTTCCCTACGCTACTACCCATCACACCCATTTTTCTGATACGAGTACATGGTTGGACCTTTATGTCGTTGTTTCATCTCTTGAAATTCTCTCGTCGTCCCAACATCCTGTTGCGTTTCTCTCATCACACCATCTCGTCCAAATTTCATACGACCTACATGTGGAATTCTTTACTCCCAAAATTGTGTCCTATCGCAGCTTGGATCACCTTTCCTACGAATATCTTCAATTCGACTTAAGTTCCATTAACTGGGACGTCATCTACTGCTATAGTTCCATCGATAACATGGTGTCCACCTTGACTTCCAGCCTTCAATCTACATTAGATATCCACGCTCCTTTAAAAACTAGAACCTTACGCCATCCAACTGCACCTTGGCTAACTCTCGAAGTCAAAGATAGGATGATGAAAAGAGGAGCGGTAAGGAGAAAATTTCATCGCACACATCTATCAGCTGACTATGCCTGTTTCAAATCCCATCACATTCATTCCATCCTCTCCAATGCAATCGATTCCAAATCCAAACGGAAAATACTCGGCCAATTATCACCAACAGAAACCGGTAAACTCAGTTCCCTTCCAGTCACGCCAGATGATCTCAATAACTACTTTCAATCCAACTCTTCTCCTACATCCTCATCCACTTCCGACATTGATCATATAAACTTTAACCCTGACAACTTCTTTTTCTCCCTTGTATCATATGACGAACTATTAAACGCAATTCTGAAATCCCGCACCAATGATTACGGTCCCGACAACATTCATGTAAAGCTAGTAAAATCATGCTTCCCAGTCTTGATGCCCATATTATATCATATCTACAATTTCTCATTACAAAACTCCGAATTTCTCACTGCTTGGAAAACCACCTTAGAGCGTCCATTAAATAAAATTGAAAATCCCTCCTCTACAAAAAACTTCCGCCCTATCTCCCTTCTCTCTAGCCTCTCAAAACCATTAGAACGACTAGATCAAGACCAAATTTCAAATTTTCTAGAAGAACGTTCCCTCATTAACCCTCTCTAATCCGGCTTTCGACCAGGTTACTCAACCCAATCCGCTCTCCTCAAAATAACTCATGATCACCATACAGCCATTGAAATCCAAAAATTAACAATTCTTATCCTTCTAGATTTTTCCAAAGCATTCGACATAGTAGACCACAATATCCTTCTAGCCAAGCTACGCAACTTACCTCTATACAACAGTACTCTGAAGTGGTTCAAGTCTTTCCTTTCAGATCGCTCCCAATATGTTCTGATCCCAGTTCAACCTCCTTCCATAACCCTTCCTCTGTCCGGTGGTGTCTCGCAAGGTTCATCACTATCTCCCACCCTGTTTGCCATTTGCATAAACGACCTTCCACCTTTCATCCAACCTCCCAATATTATGTCTACGCTGATGATCTTCAAATGTACTTGTCATTTTCCCCTTCCGACCTATTACTAGCCACGGAAAACTCCAAGGTGATTTGAATCGAATAAATCAGTGGGCCATAAATAATAAGTTAAAGTTGAAAGTGGAGAAAACCAAGGCAATAATAATAGGATCGAACTACTTCCTTAAAACTATTCCCCATTACCCAACTCTCCTTCTAAACAATAATCCCATCATTTTCTACCCAACCGTCAAAAATCTTGGAATTATCTTTGAACAAACCCTCTCCTGGAAATAACATATCACTGAAATCTCTCGTCGTCATTTTTCACCTTAAAGCGCCTGAATCACCTTCGTAACCTGTTACCATTTGAAATCCGTAGACTTCTAGTTACTTCCTTAATTTTCCCTCATTTGGATTATTGCTGTACAGTATATGGAGATGTCACTGAAGATCTCGATGCAAAACTAAAACGGATGATCAATTGCTTCGTTCCTTTCAGCTTTGGGATCCCGAGAGACGCCCGTATCACCCGATATTACGAAGAGTTGAAGTGGATTTACCCTTCCTTTCTCCGTAAGTATTTCCTAGCTTCCTTTCTTTACCAAGTTATCCAATCCCGCCGACCATCATACATCTCCGATCTCCTTAAATTCAAAACTTCGGTCCACTCCCGTAACATCCCACCAAACAACTGCTTTTGATAGATCTTTCCTTAGCCGATCCTCGTCCCTTTGAAACTCTATACCCTCTTCCATTTGTCGTTCCAATAATCTTTCAACCTTCAAATCCCATATATTCAATCACTTTATATCCTTACAATTCCCAAAAAATCGGAAATAGTATACTCAGTTTTCAGATTAATATTTTCTAACTGATAAATGAATGATTTGTTTTTATTTATATATTAGTATATTAATATCATTATTTATATGTATTTTATATATTTATATTATTGACGCTCCACTCACCCAGTTAGATATTTTTAAAAACAAGTTATATTAGTTGACATTGTTCATATTTTTGTTTCATTTTATGCTTTCTTTGTTTCTACTTGACTTTGTGATTTGCATTCATATGTAATTATCTATTGTTTATCTTGATATAATTATTGCAATCTTATTTCTGTTTTTTTTATTTCTTGTACTAAGTTTCCTTTTTTTTTCTTTTTTAATGTTATCACTGTAGGTAATTCGCAACTTTTTTTTTCTCAATTATTCATTCTAACATAATAAGACACAATAATACCCTGTATTAATATACTCTAAGACGTAATGATACCCTATACACCTGTATTGTTATTCTACAGTGACGTCCCAGAATAAATAAAGAATTTATTATTATTATTACTATATCCTGTTTCTCGGTCGTCAAGGATACTCATTAATGAATTCTTACATACAATTATTATTATGATATTTTATTATCTATTATAACATTAAATTATAAATAAATATATAATTTTTACAATAATCAATAATCCACTGTTCTTTGTTGTGTAATTTGGCTATAGGTGACAGCTTATGGATGAACGAATTGGCTGGACTCCCTGACAATCCTTCCTATCAAGTAGATTTCAGAGCCCCGTTAACCCAAAATTTGAATTTCTGGCAGAGGTTGTACAATACATATGCGTATGTGGTGACGACCATTGCAGGCTACTACTACATGAACGAAATGGAAAGGATCGTAAACCAATATTTCAACTATACAGGCCACGAGAGCAGGCCTCCGTTCATGGAACTGCTTTCGAACAGGAGCCTCATCTTGGTAAATTACCACAATGTTGTGGGTTACTCGGTACCGCAGCCACCTCACAGGAAGGACATAGGAGGAGTTACAATCACTCCCAGGAAACCTCTACCCAAGGTGTGTTATAGTTAATTTAATTTTTCAAAATGACTATGTTTTTTTTTTATTTTCTTAAAATATACGAAAAAAATAATATTCCTCTGCGATTTTCCTTGACAATCACTCTGGAATTTGATAGTGTCTGGCACAAGGGTCTACTCTGGAAAATGAAAACTATACTTTCCTTGATTCTTCAATTTCCACCAGCTTTCCTCAATACAAGGGTGTACAACAAAGCAGTGTTGAGGTCCTGCTCTCTATTTCCTTTATACGTCTGATATTCCGGAGCAGCCATGCATCAATATCTTATATATATATATGTATATACTTTTTCTGAGGATAAAGACGCTATTTTTTCCATCAATGATCTTAACAAAGCATCTTTAGCTATGTCCAATCCAATATTGGATTAAGAGGGAGAGAGAGAAATGCTTTATTTGCAGCAATGCTGTCCAACTATATTGGAATGCCGTAATACACAGCATACTGATCAATCCATATCGGACATATTGTACATATCAATACAGTTCCACAGATGGCAAATCAAAATAAACGAGCTACGTTAGCTTTTTCTTAAGGAAAGTTTCGTATTCAGCAGTCAAAATTGAAAGCGAATATGTACATTCGAAAATCGATATACGTTATCTTGAACTGTATTTGCACAAAAGACATAAATGGAAAATTCATACAAAATTAAAAAGTCAAGAACTGACAAGATGCTACCAACAACTACCGCATATTCTGGGTTACAGATGTTTATTTGACTTTCGAAACAACCGAATAATATATACAGAACTATAAAAAGACCTATTTGGACATACGGAGCACAGCAAGTTCAGCACAACACAAAGAATACAATCCGAAATTCTAAGAAAAATTGTTAATTCACCTCGGTCTATGTCAAATTAAATTATACATTATACTCACAGTATAATAATATACAACATTCCACTCTTCAACACAAAATTCGCTTGTTCTTTATCTATTTGTCATCTTATCCAGAATTACATGGAAAATATTAATAAGACAATGACCTAGAAACCTGCCCAAGAACTATCATTTAAAAATTTTTAAAAATTTAAAAATGATCATTTAAAAATCTTTATATTCCTTCAAGTCAAGGAGAAAAGAAAACAAACACTGACATCAAATTTGCTTAGTGCGATACTGCAGGGGCAAATGTTACGTATAAAGAAAAGAATAATGATAGGATATTACAGACCAAACTGGCCGTCTATAAATCGTTAGATGTCGGTTTTATCATAATATCATATTAGCAAAAGCTTATCTATAAAAAAAACAGGGTTCTTGACAAAAAAAAACCCCAGAAAAAATACCACTATTCTTTTCTTCGAATCACATTAGTGGTTTTGGAAGTGTGCACAATCACAGACTTTTTTATTATAATTATTTTTTCCCAGGTTATTAGCTTTTTTGTTAACGGTATTTTTCTCCAAGTTGTTTGTTTCAAAATCTAAACAGAAACTAGACAAAAGAGTTTTGCATGAAACCCGATACCTCTATTCATTACCCATCTTTTAGTTTTTATATAAAAATATGTATGAATAAATTATTCTTTATTTTTTATTTGTATAGAAACTCCAAACAATTATAGATGATGCTCCAAACGGTGTTATTTACTTCTCTCTCGGAACTAATGTTAACGTATCCCATCCAACAAATCGGAAAATGGTTGCTACCTTTATGAGGGTCTTTGAAGGTTTGTCTCAAAAGGTTCTCATGAAATGGGAAAAGTCAACTTTCGAAGGATATCTTCCCAAAAATGTTTATTTGCAGAGATGGTATCCGCAGCAAGATATCTTGGGTAAAATTCTTTTCTTTACATTAATTAATAAATATACAATATTCCATTAAACTTTAATATAAATTAATTTATAGTAGTGGCTTAAGGACATTTTCTTTTATTGAAGGAGAAATAGTGTAGTGTTATTTATGAGATAGAAGTTATAAAGTCAAATTTAATATAATATATGAGAAGAAAATAGTTGACTGGATGATAAAATGAAGAACGGAGATAGTTGGGGGGGTGCAGTAAAAAAAAAAACAAAAAAAAACACTAAATAAGTACTAGACTTATATTTAGTACGTGCCGACGTTTCAACCTACAGTGTAGGTCATCTTCAGGGCAATTTGGAGAGAGAAGCCGTTGGGTGCACCGGCTAACTAACAATCAATATAAGTAGTAGTTGTAGATTTTTCAATATTTTATATTATTTATACCAGTATTTCTTATTCACATTAAAATGTCATTTTATTTTTTTTTTCTAGCACACAATAATACCGTTCTTTTCATTACACACGGGGGCTACATGAGTCTTATTGAAACAGTACACTACGGTGTTCCAGTGATCGGCATACCTTTTTTTACAGACCAGATCAAAAATCTTTACTTCGCAGAAGAAGCGGGGATAGGGAAAATGTTGAAACTTTCAGAGATAAACTACTCTACGGTTTTAAGTATGGTGAAGGAACTTCTTTCAAATAAAACGTAAGTTATACCCAGTTCAATATACTAAATCACATGGATATTTATAAAAGGAAAAGATTTATACATTTATAGCTGCATATCAGTAAATAAATCGCCCCTCATGAAATTTTTTTATTACTGAGATATGCTGAGAATCTTTCAAAATTTAATAATTACAATATAATAATATTCAATAATAATATACATAATATTTAAAATAGTTACCACCAATATTAATGAGGAATATTTTAATGCAGTAATAATTTTTTTCCTAAGAATATTTGTAATGTATTGTTACAATATATATTTGATATATTTTAATATATGTTTATAAAGAGTATTAATACTGAATATACTACAATAGTTCAATTATATTAATAGTTCTATAAAATCGAAGGTATCAGCAATAAAAATCATAAAAAGGTCTTATTATATTTTTTTTCTTCCATAAATACATAATTGGTAAAGATTAAATAACTTTCAGTTTATTTATATTATTTCTCCTAAAACATTAACTATTTAATGTGACTACTACTTTAGTGATTTCAAATACTATTTTAACACGACCTATTAGACGTTTTTAGATACTTTCTGTTTAGAAGAGATTTAGTACATTCTTTAGGATCAATCATGGCCTGCTTTATGTTCTGCATTATGTTAGAGAGAAGTACTTCAAATTTAGACAACAATGAACTGTATTTTATATCCTATGTTGGTACAGAATACAGGTAGAACTTTTAGCACTCATCATCTTCTTTGGATGGCAAGTTAGTACAAAGTAGCCTATTATGGTGAGGTTGATTATTTGTGGACACTTAACGTCTAAGGTCTTCAGTGTCCTTATTCTATAATTTTTGGTCTATTAGATTTTATGAAATGTACCTTCTTTTTTGAGGAATTCAATAATTGTTTTAAAATTTATGTCATTATCATACCAGCATCGCTTGAATTTTTCTCTCCATTCCTAAGCTTCTAAAATAGCTTTCATGTTGAGGGCACTCTTCAAGGATATGGCGTATTGTCAGTTGTGAGTGACAGATCCTACAGTTCGGAGGCGTTGTTTTTTCCATAAGGAAACCATGCGTAAGTCGCGTGTGGCCGATTCTTAGTCTTGTGATAACGACTTCCTCTCTTATGTATATGCCGTGGGAGCTTTTCCAGGCGTTGGTGTTTCTTTTAATGCATTTTAGTTTATTTGATTCTTCGGTGGAGTGCCAAAGTTGTTTCCAAATCGCCAGAGCTTGCTGTTTCAACAGGCTGCATACATCTGTTGTTGTGTGTACGCTTGTAATTTCTATCGATGATGATGTTGCTTCTTTGCCGCTCGTTCTGCCACTTCATTTCCTTTAATGCCTGCTTGTGATGGTACCCAGGCAATAACTAAATTCTTATTGAGGTTTCTTATCATCGAGGAGTAGACTTGAGCTTTCTTAATGAAAGGATCTTTGGAGTATATGTTTGTTAACGCCATTATTGCGGAAAGAGATCCGTACATGAAACAAAATCTTTTTCTTCTCGCTGCATAATACTTTACAGGGCTGAACTAATGGCAAAGCATTCTGCAGTAAAGTTGCTGGTGGAAAGTGGTAATTTATATTTCATGATATTACATCCCGTCACGATGGAGCAACCGGCATTGCTGTTTTGTTTGGAGCCATCTGTGTTTGGAACCATGTACGTGCTGCTGTTATATCTTTCTTTAAATTTTTGAAATTCTGTTAAGTAGGTAAATTCTGAGGTGTTATTCTTTTTGTACTTTTTGAGCGTCAAATCAGTTGTAGGTAGTTTCAGTGTCCATGGTGGGTAGCTGAAGTCTTCAGTCGTATAGCCTATTAGGATATATGCTCTTCTCAACTTACCCTGTCAGATTTTGAAGATAATTTAATTTTGTAAATCAGCAATGTAATGAGTGCCTTCTTTCTTTTCTAAGCATTAGATCAAATCAATATGCTATACTTAGAAACCTTTTTAAAATTTTCGAACCATTTCTTTCCATTGTTCTATGTCTGGAGTCGCTTTGATGTCGTTCCCAAAGCAAAATTCTCTTAGTAAATAATCACTTGAGAGATATTATTTGAACTATTTGATGCCTAAACAGTACAGTTCGTTTCATCATTTTCGGCTTCCAAGTGATGGATGGGCTTCTTATCTTAAGTCGTTAATCTCTTCTTAGAGCTCTTCTTGCGTCATGAAGTCTGCTTGAATCTGAAATTGCAGTGTTCGTACAGTATAATTATTTTATGTCTGCTTTGAACTTATTTATTCTCTTTTCTCCAGTGATGAGGAAATCTATTACCAGTATCCTTAGGGCATGATTTAGTTCAATATTTTTACTGTAATTTATCCCAAGTTCCCAAACCCCAAGCAGGAAATTCTCTCACAAATGTCACGAAATCTGAGACGGAGACTTCTCATTGACGGAGAATTCTCCATTTTTGCCGAACCCCTTTTTCAATATTTACCTGACTCTCCACTTCACCATCTACTTGGAAACCCATTAAATTCTGTTAAATATTTTTTGCTTAATATCCCTGTAAGGATTTTTGAACTTTCTCGTACGGCATAGTATCTGTACCATTGGATTTTTGTGAATTTCAGACGAAAATTAAATTTTTCACACACCTGGAAAACACTTTAGGTTCGTCTATTGCCGACTTTTCTGCTTATTAGTGACCAATTATCCAAAATGTGATTTTGGCTCACGCGTTAAACATAACATGGAAATAGAAAACTTTATTTTCAAATTTTTAATTAAGAAGTATATTTAAAATGCATTTTTTTTTAATCAATTGTTATAATTTTTAAATCTTTTCTCTACAAAATAAAAATATATTAAAAATGGTTTGAGGAAGGAAATTGTCCGAGTGAAGATTTAAAAAATGTACAGAATTAGGGAGAGCTGTTTATATTAAATACAACGTTTCGACCAACATTGTAGGCCTTGTTCAGAGATAGTAGAGAGGTCAGGGTTGACACAAAATGTTGTCTTATTCGAAATAAAAATGGTTTCATTTACATAGCAACATATGTACACAAATATATATATATATATATATATATATATATATATATATATATATATATATATATATATATATATATATAACTTAAAAGCTTCGGCACATAAAACATAAAAAAAGAGAAGTTTAGGAGAATAATAACACGCATGAAGTCTAGTTAAACACTGCTTTATTCAAGTTACAATGGTCTATTTATCGTATTTACATTGTTGACATTCACTGTTAAGGATTAGTGCCTATACTGGTGTATGTCTTATCTTAACTCCCCCCTGCCAGTTTACGAACATTCTCGTAAACTCGAAAAACAGAAACAAAACATAAGAGTACCAAAAGTAATAAAAAGAAAATTAAATACAATATCTTCCAATCAAGAAATCTAGCACTTATAAAACACAACAGAAAAGAAATCTTACACTATGTACAAGAGCTCAATTAGCACTTTAACTTAACGTCATCATCTTCTTCTGACCCACTATAACATACACCTACACATACAAAGTAATAATAACACTAAGAAGAAAAAGAGAGAAGAAAAAAAAATTACATAGAACAGTAATCGTACATATTTACAGTCTCCTGTCTCCAGCTGGAATTTACAGCTGCTCAATATGCACCGTTCTACGTTTTCTGGGCTCTGCCAGACTCTGAACGGTGACCAGATTGTGCTCCCTAATCGCGATCACTTTGAATGGCCCCTCGTACCTGAGTACCTTCTTTGCGCGATTTGACACGATCTTTCTGTACACAATATCGCCTATCCTAAGGGTCCCCATGATATCCTTGACACCGAAATTATCCTTGGCTACTCTCTTACTCTTTTCCGAGACCATTCGTGCGTGCGCTTTTCCCCATACTCGGTCGAGTTTTAATCTGTTCGCGACGAGGCGTTCCGCCACGGTGTCGTCTACGACCGTATCCCGCACATCTCTCCTTCGAGGCCGAAGACCGAACAGGGCTTCAAATGGGGAAAACCCGGTGGCCATGTGGATCGAATGATTGTACGCCGCTACAGCGCGGGGCATAGCCACATCTGCCTCCAGACCCTTGTCGGCATGAAAAACCCGCAAATGCTCACCTAGGGTGCTATGTAGACGTTCGATCCCCCCTCTACTCTTCGGATGCCCAGGCGTGTTCCAATGCCATTCAACCCCAAGTTCCTGCATCTCCCTCCGCAATTGGGCATTATCAAATTCCCTTCCCCCGTCCGAGGAAATTCTATCGGGTACTCCGTAGAATTGGAACCAGATTCGAAGGGCCTCACTGACCGCCGCTGCCGACTTCTCCTTCACCAGATGGGCCATAGCTGTCTTACTGAAGACATCCACTATCGTCACCCATTTGAAACCTCTCCAAGTGAATGTGTCAATCTGGAGGTCCGTCACCGGTGCCGTGTGGGTAGTCGTCTCTGTTTGTAGTCCAATCGGAGGATGACGATCATACTTCGCAGTATGACAGACGGTACATTCCCGCACCATATCTTCCACCGTTCTCCTCATCCCTACCCAATAATATCTACGTTTTAGGGCTGCAATGGTCTCATTAATTCCGCGATGATTCGTTTTACCCTGATGGTACGCCAATGTCACTTCCTTCTGATGCTCAGCATCCCGTAATGTTTCTACCATCAGACGACACCGAATAAACGCTCGGTCCATGCCTATCTTTTCTTTTCTCCATAGACCCCGAATTTTTTCCCATACTGTCCCGTTCCCGACGTAGAGGTAGTGGGTCGCACCAACTTTGGACGCATCTTTCAAGACCCTGATATCTGCTCCTCTTTGACTCCCGGCTGGGACCAGATAGTAACGATACTGTGCTTCTCATACTTGGAACATTCCATTTTCAGAAGTCCTGTCGTCCTGGTTTTCCATCTGATCTGTCGGTTTTTATCGTTGACTGGCTCGTCCAGCTCTTCCATCTCCGTTGACCTCTCCTCTCCTGATCCGTCCTGGTCGGTGGAAACTGCATTGTCACGATTGTCCGTCCCAAGTTCTCCTTCTCCACCTGGCGTCCATTCCCGGATAAATCTCTGCATCTCTCCCGACGGTTCACCAACCTCCGGTTCTATGGCGTTAATTTGGAGAGCGCGAGATAACCAGTCCGCCACCACGTTGTCCTTACCCGGCTTATAGACCACCTCCATGTTATACCGGCTGAGGATCTCTTTCCACCGCGTGACTCTCGCCGACGACTCTTTTAAATTTCCCACCCACAGAAGGGGACGATGGTCTGTGTGGACCTTGAACCGTTTCCCGAACACGTAGGGACGGAAGTGTTGGACCGCCCAAACGATGCCTAGTAGCTCGCGCTCCAGGGCACTATATCTAGACTCCGCGTCCGTGAGCCTCCTACTCGCATACGCAATCGGTCGATCCCCCTGCTCACTCTCCTGGGACAGCACGCTCCCCAACGCATACTCACTAGCATCTGTCGTAATGGAGAATGGTTTATTGAAGTCTGGGAACGCCAGAACCGGTTGGGTCTGCAGCTGCTCCATGCACTTCCTAACTTTCGCCTCCATTTCCGGAGTAATCCGAATCGTACGCCCCTTTCGTAGGAGCTCGTTCAGCGAAACGAGATTTTCAGCCATCTCTGGGACGAAACGGCGGTAATAGTTAAGGGTTCCTAACAGTCGCCGAATTCCTTTCACGTCAGTGGGAACTGCCATCTTGGCAATCGCCTCGTCCTTCTTTCCGTCCGGACGCACCCCTTCCTCCGATATCGTGTGACCCAGGAAATTTATCTGTTTCCGCCCTATCATAGACTTTTCCCTGGAAAGTTTCAGCCCAAACTGCCTAATGCGCTGAAAGACCTGTCTCAAATCCGCAATATGCTGCGCCTCCGATCTACTAAAAACGAGAAGATCGTCCATGTACACTTGGCACATATTCTCGTCTAGACCACGCAGGAACTCGTCCATTAGCTTTTGGAATGTTATGGGCGCGTTCTTCAGACCAAAGGGCATGCGCGTAAATTCGTAATGCCCCCTTTCGAATGTAAAGGCTGTCTTGCTCTGGTCCCTGGGGTGCATACGTATTTGATGATACCCGGATTTCAGATCTAATGTGGTAAAAATCACCGCCCCGCCTAACCTGTCCAAGATATCATCCAATCTCGGGATGGGGTACTTCTCGTCTAACGTGTTTTCATTCAACTGCCTATAGTCGATCACCACCCTATAGCGGTCCTGAGTCTCACCCTCAATGGACTTTTTCTTTACTGCCCATAAGGGGCTATTAAACGGCGACTTACTATCGACGATGATCCCCTGCCGCTTCAGCTCCTCTAGTTCGTCCCGGATGTGGTTTCTCAAGGCCTGTGGGTATCTACGTTCCTTAACGTAGGTAACTTTCTCCGACTTAAGGTTAATTTCATGGAGAGTTTCCCCTGTCACGCTTAGCGGTTCCCCTTCGCGAAAAAAAATGTCCGCATATTCGTCTATCACCCTTGTCCGCCATTCCCTGTCCTGTGTGATCGCTCCCACACACCCCGCGCCCCTCTTCCCTTCCTCAATCGTTTTATACATCTTTTTCCCGATTTTTATACCCCATGCACCCCCTGAATTCCGCAATTTCACACCCAGTTTTCGGAGTAGGTCGCAACCCAGAATTCCCCCGTACTCCCGCGGCATGTCCTCTACCACGTGTAATGTCGCCACTTCACCCTCACGTCCCCATTTATCCAATGTTAACTCGATTTCACCCTCGACGGTACAGGGACCACTCAAAGTGACCAACTTACACAGGCACTTCCTGAATTCTGGTATACACTTTCTTTTAAATATTATACTTAAACTCTCCTTACTCACTAAACTACAGGAACTCCCCGTATCCACTAAGCATTTCCACCCCTTACAAAATTCAATTATAGGCAACCGCTCACACTTTTTCCCAATAGTATTAACACACAAAAGGTTGCCCCTCCATTTACACCATCCTCATTCCCTGCTTACCTCCTCGTGTCTCCTCCCTGCACTCCGCTGTTTGCGCCTTCCTCCAGGAGCCCCTCTGCTACCGGATTCACTGCTTCTCCTGCCACCAGGTTCGCTGCCCTCCGTCTCGGATCCCGAAGTCCCGGAAGATCTCGATGAAACAGATGGAACTCTACTCCTCCTCCACATTCGCTGAGCGTTTATTTCCATCGGTTCTCCTCGATCGTGATCTCTCCTTCTTAAGTACGGGCATTGCCTAGCCATGTGCCCCTCGCTATGGCATTCGAAGCAGCGCGTGCGTGGGCACTGGGCCATCAAGTGCCCTGTCTTACCACATTCGTGGCACCTCCTGTAGTCTCTTCTCGAGTTCTTTCTGTCACCAAATTGCCGCTTCTCTCTGATCATCGGCTTCTTTCTAACAAACTCTCCCTCTCTTCTTCTCTCCGGTTCTATCCTTGCTCGATTTCTACCTACCTCGTTTCTGCGATAGGACACTTTACTCCACCCTGGTTCAAGCACTTCTTTTTCCTCCTCGTCCCGGGCACTCGCATCCACCATATCCTGAGCGCATTCTACGAATGACTTATCCCTGGGCAGACCGTCCTTCTTTCCGGTATCCCGAGCCAGTTGTACTTTGAGGACTGTTGTCATGAACAACATCCAAGCTTCCACTGCGCTAGTTTCCATCACTTCACGCAATTTTTCATTTATTTTATTTAGTTTGGCGAGAAGTCCTGCTGCGTATTGGCCATTCGACTGCCCTGTCCTCTTCATCTCTCTAAACATCTGTAACATGTCCTCCTCTGGGGCCCATCGCCCTCCTCCGTAGGCTTTTTTCAACCTCTCCTTAATCACCATCCATGGAGTATCCTCATCGGCTTGGATCAAATTTAGGACACTCCTCTTGACCCGACGTGCTAATGCCACTCGCAATCTTCTCGCGTCTGTTTCCTCCAAAAGATCAGCCGCCTCCTGTGACTGTATGCTGCCCATGATGCCGTCTCCGCCTTTGATGAAGTGGTTGAGCTCACCCACATCTCCGTTGAATTTCTCTAGATCAGAGATCTCTCTCCTAATGTCTTGCGCGTTAGCCTTCCTCAATTTCATTTTCTCCAGCGCATTTGTCTCTTGCGCTATCCGATTAGCTTCTTGCGCGGCTAAGTCCGCCCGCGCCATGGCTAGAGTAGTCGATGGATACGGCGGGAACTCCGGGTTCTCTTGTTCCGGCTGTTGCGGGTCTAAAGTTAGCGTTGTCGGCCTGAGAATACTTTGACCGTGTTCATTCATGCTGGCACTTGTTGACATATGAATTAATAAAAAATAAATAAAACAAGAATAATTCGAAAAAAGGAAAATAAAAAATTTTACGAACTGTTTTTACGTAAAAAAAAAATCTTCACTAGGAACTGTTAACGAATTCCCGGGTTTCGGCACCACTTAAAAGCTTCGGCACATAAAACATAAAAAAAGAGAAGTTTAGGAGAATAATAACACGCATGAAGTCTAGTTAAACACTGCTTTATTCAAGTTACAATGGTCTATTTATCGTATTTACATTGTTGACATTCACTGTTAAGGATTAGTGCCTATACTGGTGTATGTCTTATCTTAACTTATATATATATATATATATATATATATATATATATATATATATATATATATATTTACATAAAAGTATAATACAGTATATCTAATAATGGGTGATTTTTTAAGTACTTTCGGATTTGATTTTTAAAAAAAACACATCCAATATAGAAAAATGTATGAAATCTTTATTTGAGTCGATAGAACGATCTACATAAGTCAATGATTAAAGATGGTTCATGCAAATGTTCACCGCAGCAAAGCCTCAAATGGTTCATGGTTCATCATACTTATCAACCGGTATCTCACGAATAAATTCTTCAACATTGGCTTCCAGTGCGCCATCCGTTGCGGGCTTGTCCCTATAGCCACGAGCCTTAACATAGTCACACAAAAATAGTCTACAGACGCTAAATCGCACGATCTAGGCGGCCTATGGACCGGCCCCAAACATGCAATAAACTGTCCATCGAACTCGCTTCTCAATTGGGCCATTGTTTCGCGTGCTGTGTGGCATGTGGCCCCGTCTTGCTGAAACCACATGTGATCCAAGTCCAGCTCTTCCATTTAGGGCAAAAAAAAAATTGTAATCATCGCACGGTATCGCTCAGTAAAGTATTCACAGTAACGTTCCTGTCTTCGTCATATTTGAAAAAGTAAGGTCCAATGTTGCCAGCGGCCCATAATCCACACCAAACAGTGCATTTTTTGGGATGCGTTGGCAGTTCTTGCAATGATTCTGACTGCTCAAACCAAATACGGCAATTTTGCTCGTTTACATATCCATTCAATCAGAATGGATCATCATGAGCTTCGTCGCTAAACACAATTTTCCGATAAAAAAGTGGATCTTCATCCAACTTTGCCAGCGCCCATTCACCAAATGTTAGCCATTGTGGTAGGTAGTGTGGCTTCATTTCTTGCACCAGCTGTATTTTAAAAGGTTTTACACCCAAATCCTTTCGTACAATTTTCCACGAAGTGGATTAATAAAAGCCCAATTGCTTTGGTTTAATGTCCAATAATGTATATTAGGTGCGAAATTTAGTAACAAGATTGAGAATAGCCGCCTCAGAAGGTCACCCAAACGTACCATAAAATGGAAGAAGTGAACGATGCACTTTCTTAAGCCAGCATGAATTTTGATAATAAAATTCAATATTCTGCAAGCGTTGTTCGTTTGTAAGTTGATTCATGGTTACATTATAGACCAAACTGAACATCTTTAACAGTTACAAGATAACAGTGTTGCCAAAAAGAAAGTTGCTGAAAAATCACCCATTGTAAGTATTAAAGAGGACTATTGAAATTAATTAAACTGAAATTAATTAAACTTATGCCATATTAATATAAAACATTTATATTTAAAAAAATGTGAAAATAAAATAACTACAAACATTTGTTCAGGTTCAAAGAGGAAGTGAAAAGAAGGTCTAAGATCTTCCGAGACAGGCACTTAGAACCTCTCGACGAAGCTGTGTTTTGGATAGAGCATGTGCTCAAGTATCCTGAAGTCCTTAAACCCAAAGCTCTCAGCTTGTCTTTCGTCCAGCTTCACCTAATAGATATTATGGCGTTCATTATAGTCGTATTCATAGCTGTGGTCTTCATTGTTTGGAAGTCAATGGCGATTTTAATCAGGGTCATGAAAGGGGAACCTACTCCTAGAAAAGAAAAGAGAAGCTAATTCATTGGGTAATAGGTGCACCAATTTCAGCGAATGTACTTTGTGTATTAATTAATAGATATTGTGCCGTTGCTTTTTTATTTATTAATACATTATTGTTTTCTATAATTATTTACCGTAGGGCCCGTGCTTCACAAACTTTTGTATTTTAGATCACAACTACATTTCTTCAAAAACGGAAATCTAAACGTGAAATTATTCCATGGAATTCATTTTCAGATAAAGAAAAATATATATTATAAAAAAAAATTATATATTTGAATATGAGTTTATCGTATTAAACCAAAATATATTTTTTTAATTATAATTTTTATATCTTTGAGAATAAATTCAAGTAGATATCCAATGCTACTGTCAGTTGTAATAAATTTAGAATTTGTTGTATATTGACTTGGTTTTACTATTGTAAGATTATTATCATTAATGTGTTTATTATATACAAAATTTGTTAAAATTTGTATTTATTGATATTTTTTATTTATTTTAGTTATAGCACATTATGTAATAAATGCTGAGACATAATAAGAAAGGAAAACATTGTAGATTATGAGAAATGAGATGTAAAATTGTATAAAAAGTGCACAATTTATGGACTGTATTAGACAATAGTATAAATGTAAAAATACAATAATGTAGGACAATGATTTGTGGTTAAGTAAGTAATATAAATTAATAAAATTAGTAAGCTAGGACGAAACTGATAAATGCCAAATTATTGATGTTAATATGATTAATAAAGGAGAGAAATAAATGAACTACAGAAATTGTAGTAATGGAAAATTGTATGAATAATGGTTTTTATATGTTTGTTTAATAATTATGGGTATGAGGGAAAGAAAAAAAAGGGAGGAAAGATGAGAAAATTAGTGAAGAAAAGAAACAAAATGTGCCTGTCGACAATTTTCCATTCCTACAATTTCTGCAAGTCGTTCAAACATATAACATATTCAAACATATATATATATATATATATATATATATATATATATATATATATATATATATATATATATATATTTACAAATATTCCATGGTTTTATTTCCAGATGAATAATTTTTTTCAAATGAAATTACATAATAAAAAAATGACAAGTGGACATTACAAATAGAAGGTACATTAGAAAAAAATAGAATAAAATCGTATGTGTTTAAACAAATTAAATGTCCACCTATAGGGTATATTAGCACTTAAGCAATTTTTAATACTCTTTAGAGTCAATAAAAAAATTAATCTTATCATCGCAAAAGATAAGTTCCCAATCGCTTATATCGTTATTTCACTCGAATTTTTAAATTATTTAAACAATTATTTCTACAACTACAACGTAATGCTACTCCATACGTAACCGTCACTTCTTGATAAGCTTCAAGGATCTAGCAAGTTAAGTGGGAGCCTGGCATATCGCTCAGTGACTATTCGCTCCTTCCCCATGTAGCTCTGGGTGGTGGCCATCACTTAAGAATTCAGGTAACTCTTATTTAAAGCAGGTAACTAAGTATAATCGAACTAAGATAACCACATTGTTTACATTGAACTTATATATATATATATATATATATATATATATATATATATATATATATATATATATATATATATATATATAAATACGGACTATCATTTTAATTAAAATAAGTAATTGCACTAAGTATTTTTGATTATACTAGAGAATTTTACTAATCCTTTTTGTAATGTTACTATTTGCTTTTGAGAACGACATTCTGTATTAATGCAACAGTATAATTTAATTGAACTTTATAGCTTACCTCGGAAAATAAAATAATAATAAATGTCTGGAAAATAAATGTCCTCCAATGTATTTCGGTACGATGAAGGCTAGAGATGACTGGCGAATTAGAAGCAACAAGAAACAGCAGAACGGTTTTGGAGATGGCTCATTGTTTCTTGTATCCTGCTGGGACGATTGTGATGGCTGGCACATGTGAAGAAAATGAACCCCCATAGATATCTCAAAAACACTGCTCTATGTGAAGCACCATCTCGCTAAAGCGCGGGAGGCCTCGAATGCGTTGACTCGATTATGTCGAGGCAGATCTGAAGACTTTGGATGAGTCCAGATGGAGATAATCTGCAGTTGGCAGCACCGAATGGAGCACAGTGCTTACGGATGCCAATGTCCTATATGTACTGTAGTACCAGTAAGTGAGATTGTAAAAACAAAACAAAAATTCAATGTTAAAGAGTCAAACAAATCAAAACTTTAATTAAATTTTAAATAAAAAAAAAAATGAATTTCCACTCCATACTTATAGGAAGCTTTTATTCATCACAAAACATCCTACAAGAATACGTGGCAAGCTGTATTTATTTTCTAATAATGTTCTTTCATTTACAATCATTAATGTAATAAATCTTTATTTATTTTACGTACTATTATTCTATTATTCCGTGATATTATTATTATTCATGACAATACGGGTATCTGAAGCAGACTTTTCCTCGTAAAAAAAAACCAATGATATGATTAGATTGTGCGCATATAGACTTTCCTTTGCTACATTTCCGTACCTTTAACATATTCCTAATCTTCTTCTTCGGTATCTCTTCCGCGGGACCAACATGGTACAATTTCTTCTCTTCACTTTTCCCAAGAACAAGTTCATTCGAACATAATCATCTTCCAAACTGATACAGATATTTGGAATTGTGGATACTTTTGATTATTCATCTGTTAGGGAAATGCATGGGCAACATTGAGTCCTGTCTTCCTCAGTGATTTAGCCCATTGTGCCTGCAACAACTATCTAGGTTTCTCATCTCAGCCCTAAGGAAGTCATCATCATGGTTGACGAAACGTTGGCGAGAAATTTATCTTCACGGTCTAAACCAGAAGAAATAAACAAAGTCTTTTGTAATAATAGTGGTCGTGGAAGCCTAAGAGAATATTTAACTATCTAGGTGTTCTCCGATACACCGCAACTATAGCATTGTGAATAGAAACTAATATTTAGCAGCAAGAGATATTTCACTGTGTAACTTATTAAGACGAAAGAACCCTTCTACAAGTGTGACGGCACGTTGAAATTTTTTATTCTAATAAAATATTCTCTATACTTGAATAATCATCACTATTGGTTGAACCCACCAAGTCGTACATCTAAAGAGTATATTCTTAATATTGGATCCTTTCACCCTCAACATCTTCCTCACCCACTATTCTCTTATCAGGTTGGTGAACACAATTCGAGGCCATCAAAACCCCCATGTCCGCTACGTAACCAGTAGTGGGAAGCAACAGTGCCTTCTAGTTCTCACATTGCACTAGGTTCGGTGAACGTGCACAACAAATCAATACGGAATGCTGTTTGAAATCTGCAAGTCAATGTTATAAATAAATGTTTTTAAATACGGGTAAGTCCAGTCTATCGCCTGTCTACGGTGATTTGCTGTTCAAGTGTTCATTTGTTCAATAAATCGTATAAAAAATCTCAATTTTAAAAATTGCCTTACCTGAAAAAAAATCCTTATAGTTTTTCCAACCCAAACAACATTTTACTGAGACATAAAGATATACAGGGTGTCCCGAATTTAAATGGTAAAACTTCAGGAACTTGTAGGGGACTGAAAAACTAAGACAAAAAGTCCTTTAGAGATTTGCTCGTTTTTGCTTAGTTCTAGAGAAAATTGCAAAAAAAGAAACAAAACAAGTTTTCATTGTTATTCATATTTATTTACATTTATATTTATGTTATTTTCTTTTTAATGTAAATATTGCTCAAAATGTTGTCCTCTTGCATCAATGCAAGCATTACATCTAGCACTCACTCGATGAATTGCAGCTAAACATTGTTCTGATGATGTTTGGATGATGTTCTGATCGTGCATCTATGATTTGGTCTCTTAATTGCTCTCTTCAGTTGATTGACACCGAATAAACATTCTGCTTCAAGGTTCCCCATACGAAGAAATCCATGGATGTCATATCAGGTGATCTGGGTGGCCAAGGTACTACTCCTGCACGTCCAATCAATCGTTGTGGATAATTTATGTCCAGCCAAGCTCGAGCAACTCTGCCATAATGAGCTGGACATCCATCGAGTTGGAACCACATTTCAATCCGCTTTTGTAATGGAATGTCATCTAAATAATTAGAAAAGTCGTTCTCCAAAAAATGTGTAAATGTGGTACCATTCAATCTTCCAGGTAAAAAATATGGTCCCACCAGTAATCCGTTCCAAATTCTAAGCCAAACGTTAATAGCAAATTCATGCTGAAACCTATTCTCTCTAATAGCTCTGGGATTTTCAAGAGCCCATCCATGATAATTTATTATGATAATTTACTTTAACAATTCCTCCTCTTGTAAAAGTAGCTTCATCGGTCCATATAATTTTTAATGGAAATAAATTATCATCGCGAATTATTTCAAGAAACCAATTACTAAAATTCAATTTCTTGACATAATCTTGAGGTAATAAATTCTGAACTTTTTGAAGATGGTATGGGTAGCGATTATCACCTTTCAAAGTTCGCCATATCGCTTGCCGCGATATTGCTAATGCAGCAGATGCTCTTCGGATGCTAGTCTCAGGATTGTTATCGAAGTGGCGTTGGACACAATTTCTTTTCCGATAATCTGCTCTTACTGCTGCCTGGAATTGGTCGCCTTCATTACGTATTAAGAATGGCCCAGTCTCTCGTAGTCTATTAAAAGTTAACGAAAATACTCGTCGATTAGACACTCTTCTATTTGGAAATCGGCGCGCATTGGACTCCCGCATAGCTTCTAAAGCATTACCGTTACAGAAATCATACACAAAAATCATATCAGCGTATTCAACATTAGAATATGTATGCGGCATTGTAGCTGATGCTATTCACACAAAAATATCTGAGTAACTGACTAAAGACTGATTTAGGAATTATAATCCTAGAAGGAAGCCAAAATGTAAACAAATAAAAGAATGTAAAAGATAACATTAAGAGTTTACATATCTCACTGCCTAGCCTGACGAACTTTGAAAGGTGATAATCGCTACCTGTAACATTTTTGTTTTGTTTCTTTTTTAGCGATTTTCTCTAAAACTAAGCAAAAAAGAGCAAATCTTTAAAGGACTTTTGTCTTAGTTTTTCGGTCCCCTATAAGTTCCTGAAGTTTTGCCATTTAAATTCGGGACACTCTGTATAAATCCATAAACAATTTAAGCTAAGTAATCAACACATTCCCTTAAGATGTAATTAATGTGAAGTACATGCAACACTGAAAGGATCCACCCTTGCCCTCCGAGGATATTATTTACACGCCATCTACTGTATCTAGGTGTTGGAGACACTTCCAACGATCTATTGATGGCCACTGAAGAATCAAACAGTTAGTTGACTACCTGTAATGCAAAAATTCTTGAAGGCTAAAAGAATTATACAACTATTATAAATGACAACGGCATGTAATATTCTTAGAATGATGTTCGATACGTAATTGGCAAGAGAAATACCAAAGAAAACACCATTTATTAAATGTCCTTGGAAGGCCTATCTATGAAGTAGGCCTAAATACAATGCTAAAGACACATCAAGTATTGATTTGCTCCAAGATGGACTATGGCTTTATCTACTGTTCTGCCCGATAAACCAATCTCGCCTAACTCGATCCAGTACACCGTACTGGGATATGAATCGCAACTAGAGTTTTGTGAATTGGTTCAATATTAAGCCTCTGGATTCAATCAGGACTGATTGAATAGTCCCCTTTAAAAAATCAGCAATAAACTAATGTGCAGCATCATAATTGTCAATTACATACCACTCTTACATATGTCTATGTAAATCAGAATTACCCATAAATATCTATAGTACAATCTTACCTTACACTTGGCACAGAAAATGTCCGCGGCAGTGTAATATTTGAAATTATCGATGTGCACATAATAAAAAACAATAAACCTTCTTACACCGAATTCAGCTCAACATCTGTGACTGATACTTAATCGCGAAAATAATGTAGCAGTTGATTTCAGGGAGAATAATAACTTAAAACATATTCAACAACCTCGATTTTCTTACCAGAGATTTCAGACGCCTTACATTACACTTTTAAGGTATATCGGATTTACTCTCTAGTAGCATATTGATCAAAATAATGTTACGGTCACAGAAAGAAGGATGGAAACGAGGGATTAGCGTCTTAAGCCCGTCGGCGGGAGAATTTAAGATTGGATTAGAACCTTCTTGAACACAGTTGAACCGCCTCTTCTTGAAGAGATCAAGAAGGTCCTCGACAATCCCAGAATTGTCTTCCCCTACTTCAGTGTTCTAGAATGTTCGGCCTTGCCTATTTAAATACCCCCTTGCCTCGAGTGAGGCAGTCAGAGAGTGGACCAGGCACTGTGATGAACTAGCAATGAGTGAGTGTCAGTGTGATAAACTATGATAAACTAACTGTGGTAAACCGGCCAGTGTAATGTGTGTATCAGTGAACTGTGGCAGTTTCGCGAGTGTAATAAACCGTTTCTGTTCATTACTGTGTGTCCGTTTGTTATATTTGGAGGATCTTACGGTCGGTGGACTTTAATTCGTGAACTGTAAGTGTTACAGTTACAATTACATTACATTATTGGCGCGGCAGACTCATAAAGAAGTCCTTGGCCTGCTCAACCGCTCTTCCCTAATCGTCCCGATCGCAAGCTCGAGTAATGGAGATCTTGCACAGCCTCAGATCTTCACAGACGGCATCCTTCCATCTAGCTTTGGGCCTTCCTCGAAGTCTTACTCCATCCGGATTTCCTGTATACAGCTTTTTAGCTGTCCATTCTTCCTCCATCCTATATACGTGGCCCAGATACTTAATGCGTTGAATCCTGATGAAGCTCGATGTCGTTAGTTCTCCATATAACTCACTCAGCTCCTTGTTCCTCCTGAACCTGCTTTGGTCGTTTTATCTCACTGGGCCGAATATTTGCCGTAGAACTCTCCTTTCGAATCTATTCTGTTTTTACACGCTGGATTTATTCAGTGTGAGGGTTTCACCAGCGTATGTTGCTACTGGCCTAATGGTGGTTCTATATATCATCAGCTTGGACTTTAGGCTAAGGAGCTTACTTCTCAGGAGCTTTGAGATCCCAAAACATGCTTTATGAGCTGATACTATCCTGGCTCTAACTTCTTCCTCCTCATACAAATTCTCGTTTATACGGCTTCATAAATACTGGAAACTTGACACGCGTTGGAAAGTGTATTTTCCAAAAGCGTAGCTATGAGGTGGTCGGTTTTGTTTCCTATTCTTTATTACCATGACCTTGGTTTTCTCCTCATTCACATGTAACCCCATTTTTCCAGCTTCCACTTCCAGCCTCTCAAAAGCTTCTTTTAAGAGAATCAGCGATCTTCCTACTAATACAAGGTCATCAGCATATGCAAGAATACCCAGACTACGGTTAAAGATGGTTCCCTCCATCAGCAATCCTTCCCTTTTAATGACACTTTGCATTACAATATTGAAGAGTAGAGGTGCCAGCGAGTCTCCTTGCCTAAGTCCTGTACTAATCTTAAATTTTTCTGTGGTTGAGCCATTTACCCTTAAGCTGCAAACTGTGTTTTCCATCGTACTCATTACCAATCGCACCAATTTGGATGGAATTTTCATTTCGCTCATTACCCTGAAGAGCTCACACCTGGATATTGTATCATAAGCCGTCCTGAAATCTATGAACAGCATCCACAATGTATTGTTAAACTCCTTCATTTTTTCGCACATCTGCTTGAGGGAAAAAAAATCTGATCTATAGTAGATCTGTTAGGTCTAAAGCCTCCTTGGTATTCTCCAAGATTTCTCTCAACATGGGGCAGTAGGCGGTTATACAGAGTTATCGAGAATATCTTATAGGCAGAATTCAGTAGGCTTATCCCTCTGTAATTTTTACATTCTGTAGAGTCTTCTTTCTTCTTGTAGATAGGCACTATAATAGACTCTTTCCACTCTCTCGGGATTTGCTCCTCTTCCTATATTTTATTATAAGTATTAATTAGTAGTAGTTAATTAGTTATGTTGTAGTTGTAATTTTATGGCATTCGTACAAATTTATGTAAATAGTTAAGCTATTTAGAATTAGTAATATCTTATATTATTGTAATAATTAAATACGAGATAACTTTATAATACTGCTAACTTCTACAAATGTAAGTGGCTAATGATAAATTTTTATTTCAGAATGCCAAAAGCAATGAATATCTGGATGCTGCCTCTGCTGCTGGTCAGCTACTGTGAAGCCGCTAGGATATTGGCCTTCTTCCCCATAGAAGCTAAATCACATCATTACGTCTTCAGGCCGATCATGGAAGCGCTGGGGAGGAGAGGGCACGAGGTAATCTACTATACTGGATATCCTTACGAAGGAAATGTTCCGGCTGGAATTGCACAGGTGGATTTGTCCGGCGAGCTACCTAACACCCACGGTAAGAAACCCAAAGTCTAAAATTACTTAGAACTCTTAAATAAAATCAACATTAATAACTCCTTGATCTTATTTTATGTTTCAATAGCTAACGTTAACATTATGGATTTCGTCAGCACTAGCGTCCTGCAAGACATGATAAGACTATTCAGATTTACTCTTTTCTTCACACCACTCGTTTTGCAAAGTCCAACGGTGCAGAAACTTATACACTCCGATGAAAAGTTTGACGCTGTGTTGACTGAGTCTTATTTTATTCAGGAATACCAATCTGCTTTTATACACAAGTTCAATGCTGTGGGAATTGACATTATTCCGTTGGGTAAGAAAAATAATCACATTAATAAATTTAAAGAATAAAATAAAAATTTACAAAGATAATAGATAGATTAAGGGCTAATGATATCCTCTTTGATTTATACCATATCGTTCCAGATTCTCTACCAAATCATTAGAAAAGTTTATCATGTTAAGACCGTGGGAAAATTGCAACGAAAAGCCCTTAAGTCTCCAAACCAAAACAGATATTGATGTTATTGATTATTGATTGATATTATCTCCCAATATTTCGCCCATTCAGGCATCCTCATGGTAGAAAGAGAATAACAGCAAAATAAAACATGAATAATGCACCCAAGAAACATCCCACCAACTCCAACCCTCAAAGGCAACTAATGAATCATAAGGAAGGTTACTCGACCCCGGCCACGTCAATGTCCACTGGTTTCTCGATAATGTTATTTTTTTTCTTGCAATTTTACTTTCATTTTTTCACATGTGTCGCTGTCTTATGTTTTTGTTCACAATTTTTCGGCGTTTCTTTTTATGTTATTACATACATAAACAGTATGTTAAACGGTATAGAGGAAAACGAACCACCTAGTATTACAGCCGAATAAATATATCAATTGAACCTAGAGCTTACAAGTACAATGTCCAGGCCTTGATTTTTTTTCCGAATTCATTCTTATTTAAAATCATACGCAAGCATCGATTCATTGGGGTTTTCACGAATAAAAAAATCATTCGGCTGTTTGTTGGCGTTTATAATTTCGGCTATATTTATATAAAATTATCATACCTAATTGACAGTTTCAGTTTTTAATCTCCCTTTATTTAAAAGGGCCTTTATGGATATTATGGCCATTAATATTTTTTTTAAAGAACCATTACATTGTTTTTCATAACTTACTTTAAATTAAGTTTAAAATATCTAATTATTATCTAGGAATTAAATTTCATTTAATATTTCTAATCTAATCTAATAATTGAATGAATTATAATTTAAATTTGTTTTTGGCTCAACTAGAAATATCTATAAGATAAAAATCATGCTAAATATAAAAAAACATAAAACAATATGATGTAAATATAAATCTAACATTGTTCTTTATTCGGATTAAAGGTGACTTTGGATGGGTGAACGAATTAGCAGGGCTCCCCGACAATCCTTCTTATCAAGTAGACTTTAAAGCTGAGTTGACCGAAAATTTGAATTTCTGGCAGAGGGTGTACAATACATATGTATATGCGGTGACGACTATTGGAGGATACCACTATATGAACGACATGGAAAAAATCGTAGACAAATATTTCAACTACACAGGCCACGAGAGCAGGCCTCCGTTCATGCAACTGCTTTCGAACAGGAGTCTCATCTTGGTAAATTATAATAATATTGTGGGTTACCCGGTACCGAAGCCACCTCACAGAAAGGACATAGCAGGAGTTACAATCAAACCCAGGAAACCACTACCCAAGGTATAATCTAATTAACAGGGTGTATAAAAAAATGACTGTTTTATCAAATTCCGGAGTTCAAAAGTCTGTAAATATGTTAATGCTATTTATTATTTACCAGCACTTAATAATCCCTTTAGAGCATTCTCTAAGATTGTTTACTAACACTCGACATCTTCAAAAATGCCTCAGTTAAGTTATTTATTTCAAAGAAGAAACATGACAGTGTCCTACGAAATTCTCGTAATTTTAAGACATTACTGGAAAAAAAATTTCACAGCCGCTGAAGCAACTCGTGAAATTATTAAATATGAAAGGGAAAGTGACCCTGGCCAGCGCACTGCACTGCGTTGGTTTGAAAAATTTATTAGCGGAGATAAGACGTTGGAAAGGAAGAAGGGCTCTGGGCGACCATCAATGGATATTGATGAGGTTCTGAAGGAAGCTATTGAGTCAAATCCGTCCACAAGTACTCGAGAACTTGCCAGGGAGTGTGGTGTGTCTAATCATCGATCAAAGAAATAATAATACAAATATTTGTTTAAAAACGGTCATTTTTTTAATACAACCCATTGTATACTTTTATAATATTTACGTAAATTTTATATTTTTATTTTGAAGAGAAAAGATTTGTCCTGGTCGGGATTTGAACCCGGGTCGTCTTCCCTAGTGCAGTGCTCTAATCACTGAGCTACCAGCGTTCGTGTCCAAGGCAGACAAATACTTTCTGTTCACCGATCCTATATTCTCGTGTTTCGCAATTTTTGCGATATATACACGGGAAGAACGTTCATTGAACATTACTTTAATCGGATCTTGTTGACTTGAAGAAATTTCATCACATTAACGGTGACTCTGCTCTCCAGTGCGCTCTTTAATATACAAATTTCAGAAGCATTTATATGGTGTAATTACCTCCACATCTTCCAATCAGTAAGTATACTGATTGGAAGATGTAGCGCTTCACTTTTCTACTAATCTCTCGTTTCTCATTTATAATATAACTGGTTTCTTGGTAAACCATCATTGTTTTACTCTTTCTGTATGAGATTTCTACTTTCACAGCCCTTACAACAATTGTTCCGTGGTAGGTTAGGTCTGTTGACTGTTTTTATATCTCTTCCGTTGCAACATACATAGATTTCATTCTATACTCTTTCTACATACAGGATCTTGCCTTAAATGGCGTTGATCTGCATAACATTTCTAGAGAGCTCTTCATACTATTCAAGCACTTACTCCTTTAACTCTTCTATGGTGTTCGCAATGAGAACGGAATTATTTTTATGGAGAACAAACTGGATCATCACAAACTGGAGTCCCAGGAACGTCGTTTTAGTTCGCCTTTTACATATTGCTATCATCTCATCAATATACAATATAAATAAAATATGACCCGTCACCTCATATGACCTCCCTTGGTATAATAAAAGACCCAGACTACTGACAATTCAGCCAAACGATTCCTTTTGGGCCATGATATGTGGACACTATTGCATCCACCAGACTCTTTGGAATGGCTTTCCATATTTATTCTTGTTGACTGTGACTAATATATAAATAGTTCACTGGATAATTCTAATAATGGATTGAATTGGTCCAGGGGGTGCAGTCAAAGATAACACTAAATAAGTGAAAAATTATTTTTTATATAGGCCATTTTCAGGGCGAATGTGGGTGCCAGTTCTGTGGTGAGTCGTCAAATTCGTCAGTCACATTCGCCCTGAAGATGGCCTACATCGTAGTCCGAAATGATGGCACAATTCAAAAAGAAAATTCATTAATTTTATGTTATCTTTGACTGCATCCCCTGACCAATTCAATCCATCATTGCATTTATTCTTATTGTTGTTCTCTTAATAAAAACAACATAGCCTTTCTAAAAATCGAAATAAATTTAAGTAAATAATAATAGCTAAAACCCTTCAGTTGCTTTCTCTTTGAAAAATAGAAAAGTGAACAAGGCTATCATTGTATAGTTACTATATATATATATATATATATATATATATATATATATATATATATATTTATTGTCCTAAAAATGTATATGTATATTTTATGGAATTTTGACTTTTATAACGCTCATTAATCCTTTTTTAACAAAATTGTTTGTTTACTTCAGTATCGACTAGAAATACCAAAGAAGTCGGAAGTGTAATAGTGCCTTCTCTCTCGACTTCTTTGGTAGCTATTCAGTATGCTGTTCAATGATGGTTCCAAAGGAAAGTGGATTAATAAGTGTTTACATTATAATAATTCAAAAGCACTACCAGCATAAACAATTTACGATTCGGAGGGGCTGTAAAACAAAAGCATAAAATTCTGCATTGCTTTCTGACAACCAAATATTATTATATATTGCGGATGGATTCAGGAGGATCTCGCACAGCACTATATATGTAACATGTATTTGCATAGAACACAAATCGCAAACCGGGGAAATATTTATTGAGTATATCAGCAATACTATGGTCAACAATTCTAAAACCCAAATGAAAATTAATTTATTAAAAAAATTATACCATATAACAATAAAATAAAATAAGATAAATTATATCAATTTATTAAATTTGATGGAGAGATTCACCATACATGATTCAGATTTTTATAGATGATACCTTGTTTATTTTTTTAGAAACTTCAAACATTCATGGACGGTGCGGAAAACGGTGTAATTTTCTTATCGCTGGGATCAAATGTAAATGTGTCACATCCTGCAAACAAAAATCTTGTTGAAGCATTTATGAAGGTCTTCGAAGAATTGCCTCAAAAGGTCCTCATGAAGTGGGAATTGCCAACATACGATGGAAAACTTCCTAAAAATGTCCATTTGGAGAAATGGTATCCTCAGCAAGATGTCTTAGGTATGTATTGCCTCTTAAGTTATGTACTTTTTCTTTTCTCTTATTTTAAATTTGTTTATTATAAATGCTTTCACCCAAGCATTCAAACAACACCATTTTTATGTACCAGAAAATATTTTTTTTTTTATAGGAAAGCATTAGAAATCATACTTCCATTAGTATGATTAGAAATAATTCAGTCAATATAGCCGAAAATGGTCCTTATTAAATATAAAATTTTAATATTGTTTCCATTTTTTCCAGCCCACAAAAATATTGTCCTCTTCATCACCCACGGTGGTTACCTGAGCTTTGTGGAAGCTGTGAATTTCGGTGTGCCTGTGATTGGCATACCCTTTTTCGGAGACCAATCGAAGAATTTACGCTTTGCTGAAGAAGCAGGGATAGGAAAAATGCTGAGGCTTACGGAGATCAACTACGATAATATATCGAAATTGGTGAAGGAAGTTCTAACGAATAAAACGTATGAAACATTTTAATATATTATAAAAAATAATATTTACTAATTTTTGATGCTTGTGCTCATTCATTCAACGTTCCAAATGCATCGTCTTTATTTGAATTATCATTTTAAATATTCACTAGTATTATCTACTAGCTGGTGTAACCGGCTTCGCTCAGGGAGTTGATATGAGATTGTATGGTAGTTGGAATAAAAGGATAAACTTTAAAATATACGATATAGCTGCTCCTGCGGACGTTGTTCTGCCCTATTTTAATAAAACAAAGCAACATTGATTTTTCTTGTTAATAGCTGCTCCGACAGACTTCATTCTGTCAAAAGATATTGTCCTGTCGCAGTCTAATAGAAAACATTCAGAGTGATCACTATTTATTAATTTAATGTCTCGATAATAAACAACGATTACTTATAAAAATAAGTTTTTTATTTTGTACATGGCAAGACTTTAGTTATAATGTGATAATATTTCCATTGTAATGCATTATGATACACGATATTTTTTGTTTGATTACCTGGCGCGTAAATAAATAAAGCTGACTGTTTCCCGACGCATACACACACAACTGTCCATGAAAGAATCACGGGTTTTCAAGATTAACGCCGCAAACTCTCAACGACTGATCCTGGGATTTATTTCTGGTCATAGCAAAAGCAAGCTGCACTAGAATTAAATTCAAACGATGCGTCAGTTGGTAACATTGGGATGCGGGGTATCAATACTTCTTCACCTTTGTATTTTCCCTTTAGAATGGTTGCTTCGATTACATTGTTCAGTAGATTTTCCAATGCTAACCGTGTACCGTTACAATGACGCGGTTGGTTGATATTTTGCAACATTACAACCATCGATCGAACTTTTAATTGACGATTATGGAGTGGCAACTGATTTGTATGTCCTTAATTCAACGCCAATTTTATTTTGAATTTTGAAATTGTTTTCATTTACATCTGTGTTTTTGGAAGCTAATATAGCTCTTTCACTCAACCAACAATCATTTGTGTAATTTTGAGCGACATTTGGGAACACCTTTTGTATAAGATCAGTTTTTGATTCAGTAAACTGTCAAAAATTGACAGGAAATGTAATGCAGCCTCTCAAAACGTCTACAGGGATTTTACCATTACCAATGTCAATGAGTTGTTTGAAAATATTTCTCCAGATCGATCATTTTGCAATTAGGCACGCATATTCTTGCCTAAATATAGTATCTTAATGTTTTTCCACAAAATAGAGGACTTCAAACGTGCATTGAGTTTATCCGCTGGCGTTGACCGTGGAATCACTGGTAATTTTTGACGAAAATCTCCTGCTAACAACATCATCGCTGCACCAAATCGGTTTTGATTGTTTCGCAGATCTTTCATAGTTCTGTCTAATGCCTCCAAATACTTTTTATTTGGCATCGTGCATTCATCCCACACTATTAACTTGCATTGTTGCAAAACCTTTGCCATTTCAGAGTTCTTAGAAATGTAGCAAGTCGGACTTTCGTTGTTTTGAATATTCAATGGTAATTTTAGCACTGAATGCGCTGTTCGACCGCCTTCCAACAATGTGGCTGCAATACCAGATGAAGCTACATGAATGATGATGATGAAGCTTTCCCGTAACACCAGGAGCATCCAAAAAGTAATCCCTCCAGTTCCATCATAGACAACTTTCATAAGTGTATCAAAGACATACTTTTGTTGTTGGTCCAACAGCGGAACATTTATTCGAACCGATTCCCCTTAAGCATCGAGATCGAATAGTTTTTCACGTTGCAATTCTTGATTAAAAGTGCCGTTCATTGGGCGATTAGGCACGACCATGAATAATTGAGATAATACTTTGTTTGACATCATCAAGCACATGTTTTCAGTTGATATCAACGGCTCGTTGTAAATTTCTTCTGTGAATTGTACATGTACATTTCCAGTTATATTGCGCATTTGATGCAAGATATCGTCATATATACCATCTTTGTATTTGATCCATAAATCCATTTGGTTTGACGGAAAGCATGTTGATATAATTACAGAAAACAATTTTGATGAGCTTTGGTCATTACAGCATCATTTAAAGTTTGATCCCAGTGAGCATCATTTTCCAACAGTTGCAAAAGCTGGGCGGCTTCTCTGTAAGAGCCACATAATTCACCATTAACAGTTCGTAAATGTTGAACTGATGTTGGGCCTCGTACATTGACTAATAGTAATCTCAAATAAAAACACTCACCATTGCTTAGATAGACTGAGTAAATTCGACCAATTGCATCGGTGGAATATACATTGGGGAAACCCAAAACTGGTTTTCCTTGTTTTCTTCGTTGAAAATTTTTTGAGGATTGATTCCAAGTATAATATTTTCGCATTTCTGAGTTCAGCAGTGTTCGGGCGAAATCATCATTTTGACATATATAAAAAAAAAACTGGTCAAGGTTGTAGACGGTGGTTGAATAGCTCGTTATAATACATTCTGTGCTGTAAAATATACTCTTTGACCATTTTCTAAGTGTATGGTTAAGTGAACTACAGTGGGATGTCTTTCATTAATAGGAAAAACAAAAATGCGCCAAATTGCTTCGCTACTGCTAACATAGCGGCCCATTTGTAATTGTAATAATTGTAAATTGTAAAATTGTAAATTGTAATAATTGCACATTTAATTTCAGTTTTTGAATTTATTGTAAAACATAATATAATATAAAATATTATAGCGTATATTTTTCTTTTTACATCCCATCTGGAGATAAAATCTTGTATGCCCCTCGGAACTAAATTGATCACTATTCACAGCAATACTTTACTCCCTCGGCTTGGTCTCGTGAGTAAAGATAATTATTCCCTCGTATTTGCTCGGGAATAAACTCGATTGTTTCCTCGCATTCGCTCGGGAACAAACTCGAATTATACCCTAGCATTCGCTCAGGAACAAACTCGAATTGTACTCTCGCATTCGCTCGAGTGCAGACTAACAGCTGAGTGAATAATGATCTTTTTTAGTCCCTAGGTGCATAAATAACTATAATGTGGTTTATTTCAGAAGTGAGAACTGTTGTATTAAAGGTCACAATAAACGGATATGTAGAAAATTTTAAATTTTATTATTTTTTGAAAAATATATATAAAATCAGAATTAGTAATTTTTTATAGTAATTGCAATGTTTTACACTGCTTATTTTATATTAATATAAATATTAAATATTTTAAATAACAAAACATGATTTGTTTTAAATAACAATGTGTTATTCTGGTCAGAATGTACAAGTGGCCATTAACATAATACTAGTTGCATTAACAGGGGCTATTTTAAATTAAACGTGTATATTCCTTTATCCTTAATAAAATAGGTATTGTAATTAAATCCAATATACGTTTTGCACATATATTTATAATGTAAGCTTCCTTTGTTAGTGTTTATAATGCTAAAATTTCTAACATTAAAAGGATTAAACGTATTGAACATTCCAATTTATGTTTAAAACTGTGGTAACGCATAACAAAATACTCACCAATAATATATTATGAAGTATAAAGTGATAAAAACGTAAAACAGGAAATAATTATTTTTTTAGTCTAATACAGTAATGCTTTTCAGAGTAAGTGCTCTTGGTGAATAAGAAAATAAATGTTAATTTTGTACAGCTCTTTGTGTATATAGTATTCGAAGCTTAATAAAATAAATAATTAATAGTGATTCTAAGTTCATTAATTTCAAGGTACATTAATCTTCTTCATGAAGCATTTTACTTTGAAGAACACTGAACATTAATTATTATTTTTAAGAAACAATCTATTGCATTATTTAATTTGAGATTTAGGGCATTTCTGTTAGTCGTATAACCATCATCATAAGCATTTTCCAAAATATTATTTTTATCCAGCCTTAGACATTATATGAAAATAATGATACTTGAAATTATTATTTAAGAAGAAAATTAAAAATGGTTTGATAAAAGAATTTTGTGTCCATCCACACACAGAATCATTTTTTATATAATGATATTGAAAAAGATTAAAGTTAAGTCAATCATTTTTGCGACAACGATTATCACACCAAAGCATATACTTTCTTTAAATAAAGCAAAAATTTTGAAATTCTAAAGTAATTCTAAAATTTACGCAGGTACAAAGAAGAGGTGATAAGAAGGTCTAAGATCTTCCGAGACAGGCCACTGGAACCTCTCGACGAAGCAGTGTTTTGGATAGAGCATGTACTCAAGTATCCAGATGTTCTGAAACCCAAAGCCCTCAGCCTGTCATTCTTCCAGATCCGTCTCTTAGATGTTATGGCGTTCATAATAGCTGTGCTCCTAGCTGTTGTCTTCATAGTATGGAAGTTAATCGTGGTTGTCTTAAGGATTGTGAAGAGTAAAAGTGTAACCAAGAAAGAGAAAAGAAGCTGATCTGATCTCTCTAGTAGATAACGATGAACTGATGAACTTGTCAGTAAATATAAATAAACTTTTTAATTTATATTACTATTTAATTAGATAGTAAAATAAAATGAAATATATGTAGCATGAATCAAAAAAATTTGCTATTATTTACGTTTGCAGCCTGATAATCAATAGTATGTTGTTGTATATAATTATGTTATTAATATTAAAAATATTATAATGATAAATAAATAAATCTTAGCTTTCAAGATACTTAACTATCTAAAGTTAAAGGAGTAAATAAGAAATAAGATAACAAACAGAAACTGTGATATGCTAATTTTTTAAAAGAAGGTTATAACTGTGTATATAAAAAAAGTGTGTTAAAATGATAATGTAATAATATGATAAGCATAACCATAAAAATAAGAAAAGGTTAAAAATGTGTATATATTACAAAATACCAGCCTTACATATTTCTACACCTTTAAAATTATATTTTATAAATATCCTGTTTTAAAAACTATGTAGTTTTTAAATTTAAAAAAAATGATTAATGCATATATATATATATATATATATATATATATATATATATATATATAGCGCACTACAAGAAACCAGGTACACAGATGCAGAAAGTTTTGAGTTGGACGGATACATAATTCTAAAACCTGGTGAAAGAGGCCTACTGGGAACTGGCTTTCTTGTTGATAAAAAATTCCTCAGAAACATAGTAGATTTTAAAAGCACTAGCAGCCGACTATCTATCCTCACATTAAAATCCACTAATAAGAAATACACTTTAATTAATGCACACTCCCCCATTAATGACGAAATTAACAAAAACCTGGATAAAGTAGAAATCTGGAAAAAACTAGAAGACGAAATTAACAGAATTCCTCCAAACCATGTAAAAATTCTCCTGGGCGACTTTAACGCCCAACTCGGGCGGGAAAAGAAATACAGGGGGATCATAGGGGACTATCCGGCGCATCAGAGAACCAACAGGAACGGTCTTAGACTAGTAAACCTCTGTGAAAGTGCGGGACTTAGAATTATGTCTACTTTCTACAGGGCAAAACCCAGTAAAAAAAAGACCTGGGTGTCCCCGGGGAATAACGTGGGGGAGTTTCAGTTGGACCATGTGGCGATATACAAAAGGAATTATCGAGAAATTCAAAATGTCCGAGTAAAAAGAGGAATCATCAGACCATTTTCCCTCCCAAATCAAGATGAATTTTGTACCGGCTAAAACAATCGCAAAAACTTCAAGAATTAAAGCAAGTAGAATCGATAGAGAAAATTTGAGAGAAAAAAGACAGGAATTCAGTGAAAAACTCAAAGAACGAAGCAACTTGGAAGAGGTGACGAGCTTTCTGACAGAAACAGCGATAGAAATTGCTCCTGAGAAAATCCACAAGAAACATCCTTGGTGGAACATAGTATGCGAAAACGCTGTCAAGACGCGTCTGGAAAAATGGAGACTATGGAACCAACAAAAAACCCTTGAGAAAAGAGAAGAATACCAAATACAGAGAAAAACAGCACAGAAAATAATCAGAGAAACAAAGAGAAAATTCCTTAGACAACAACTGGTGGAAATGGAAGAAAACTTCAAGAAGAACAACACCAGACTTTTCCACAAAGCCTTTGAGGGAAGACTGAGGGGATTCCGTCCCAGAGGACTTGCACTGAAGAAAAGAGACGGTACCCTGGCACTGACAGACGAAGAAAACTGCGAAATTCTGGCAGAGTATTTCCAGGAGCTTCTAAATTGCAAGGAACCTACTGCAAAACTGGAAATAAGAGAAAACACCCCGCAAAATATAGACTCAGATCCACCTGACGAAGAAGAAGTAGAGGCAATTATTGCAGGACTAAAAAACAACAAAGGTTCTGGTGTGGAAATACTCCAGTGAGGAATTCAGGAGAAAAGTCACAGAAATACTAATGGACTTCTGGGAACAAGAGAAAATACCAGGAGAATGGAAAACCGCTCTAATCCACCCTCTTCACAAAAAAGGCGCGAAAATCGATGTGAACAACTACGGGGGAATTTCTCTTTTGCCGGTGACCTACAAAATTTTCTCTAAGGCTCTATTGAACAGGTTAGAACCACAAATTGACGACAAAATAGGAGAATACCAGGGAGGATTCAGGAAAGAACGATCCTGCCAAGAACAGATACTTAGCCTAAAACTTTTGATGAAATATTATCTAACTAGGCCACAGAAAAACCTTTATATCTCTTTTGTCGATTTTGAAAAAGCATACGACTCCTTAGACAGAGAAACCCTACTGAAAACCCAGAGGGAGTACGGAGTCAATCAAAATACCATAAACCTTAACAGAGACCAAATCAAAAATAAAATTAAGAGGGAATATCAGTGAACCGTTTCAGATAAAAACGGGTGTGAGACAAGGGGACGGACTTTCACCTGTTCTCTTCAACGTTGTTCTCGACAAAGTTATGAAGACATTATGGGAAAAAGAAACATCAGGAGCTAAAATAGGAAATCAGAAGAGTAATATCCTTGTAAGGTGTCTGGCTTTTGCGGATGACTTAGCCCTACTGGCAGAGTCAGAAGAAGACGCAATTAGGCAAATAAATTCATTGAAGAAAGTACCTGAAAAAACTGGACTAAAAATCTCCGTTCAAAAGACCAAATTAATGACTACAGATCCCCACTTTAGTAAGAAAGAAGTGAAAACAGATTTCGGTAAAATTCAGGTGGTTAAAACTTTTAAATATCTGGGTGAGATAATAAGCAGGAACTTGTCTGAGAAGGAAAGTATGCAGTACATAATTAAAAATTTGGAGAATTTATGCTACTTAACGAGTAATATCTATAATAAAAAATGTCTCTCCAAAAAGGCCAAAATCAGGCACTACAATACAGTGGTAAAACCAGTGATATTGTATGGGACAGAGACTATGTGCTTTCCCAGTTTAGACCAACTTTTTAAAATAGAGAGAAGAATTCTTAGAAGAATCCACGGGCCCCAAGTAACACCAGAAGGATACCGGCTGAAATCTAACAAAGAAATTTACTTTCAAACGAGTGACTTGGAAACAGAAATGAGGGTTAGAAGACTCAGATTTTATGGTCACATGGTGAGGATGAACGAGGAGAGACTAAACAAAAAAATTTTCACCAAAATTATGGGCTACAAATTCAGACAAGGATACACAGAACAAATAAAACAAGAAACACAGAAACACGGCATTACACTACATTTATTGGAAAACAGAACTGAAAACCAAAAATTCCTCAAAAATGCGGTTCTAGCGGCAGAAAGAGAAACATTTCCATCTAAGACCTGGACAGAAGAAAGAAAAAAGGCCTTTAGTGAAACCATGAGGAAAAGATGGGCCGAGAAGAGACTGAAAAACAAAAATGAAAAAAAACCCTGCGTCATAGTCGCGTAGTCTTTGATGGCTGTTTCGCGTCAAATAATAATAATAATAATAATAATATATATATATATATATATATATATATATATATATATATATATATATATATATATATATATATACTTCCAGGAACAACACATAAATAAAAAGGAAAATGTATGATGAAATGACTGGCACGATAACTGGGTTAACACTGACTTTATTGCAATCTTGAACCTCTATTTATAGAATCTAACAGCTGTTTATAATGCCAGCTTGATATTAGCGACTATGCGATCATCGTCTTGTCTTAATTCCTCCCTGCCAGTTTACGAACACCATCGTAAACTCAAAAAAAAAATGCAGTGAGAGAACACAATACATAAAAATAAAAACAAAAGACCTTACTACTAGCGTAATCTACATAAATATCATTCGTAATTAACAAAAATATTTCTATACAAATAAGTTACTTTACAAAAACTATACACAAGAGAAATGAAAATACACTGTTACACTACACCTCTAAAATAAGCTCCAACAGTACTTCAGATAAAATAGTAAATAAATAATTTAAGAATATATTAAACAAAAAGGCTTCACAAAAAAATAGGCTTCTCGAACTGGAATCTTGAGCTGTTCGATATGAACTGTCCTACGTTTTCTCGGCTCAGCCAAACTCTCAACAGTGACTATGTTATGCTCTCTAATAGCAATCACTCTGAATGGCCCCTCATAACGCAAAACCTCCTTTGCACGGTTCGTTTACAATTTTCTTGTACACGATGGTACCCATCCTGATCTTAACCGTAATATCGCGACTCTCTTGCGCTTTTCCGCGACCATCCTTCCGTGTGCTTTTCCCCATATTCTCTCGAGCTCTATTCTATTGGCGATCAATCGTCCTGCCATGCCCTCATCCACGACGGTACCGCCCCATCTCTCCGGCGAGCTTGTAGACCAAAAAGAGTCTCGAAAGGGGAAAATCCAGTAGGCATGTGGATGGAGTGGTTATACGCCGCTATGGCACGCGGCATTGCCTCATCTTCTTACAATCCCTTGTCCGCGTGAAATACTCCCAGATGTTCCCCTAGAGTATTGTGAAGCCTTTCGATCCCCCTGCTTTTGGGATGCCCCGGTGTATTCCAATGCCAGGCGACGTCTTAATCTTTTGGAGTACTGGCACTGGCCTTATTTTCCACTCACGACGTGTGTGTGAGTGAAGCGCCCTTAACCAGCTTCCATTGGCGTTTAATACCAGTGACGCGGCTGGGAAAGGGGGCTGGGGCCTCCCGGACTCCTGCTTTGCCCTCATTCCTGGGAAGAAGCTCAGTTCAGGAACCCCAGGCAAATTGTAAATAGGGTATGAATGTGTACATTATATTTTTTTATTTTTTATTTGTAATTATTATATATATTTTTTTTTACTTTATTTTTGCATTAACTTCTTTTTATTACCGCATGTAATAATTTTTTATATAGTAATCAGTGAAAAATATTTTTCTCTGCATTTTTTGGAATACTGTTTTTTTCGAATGAGTCGAGTAACTTAGTAGCTATCCGAATAAAAAAAAAATCAAAACATATTAGCAGAGAATCAAACGTACTTTAAATTTGTAACGACGTTACTGTAAATTGTAACTAAATTGGAAACATATTTTCATTCCCTTAAATTAATTTTACTAATTATTGTTTGGTTATGGAATGACTGTAAGCTACAAAGTACCATTACTTATTCCCCACAAGTGGCACATTGTAATGTTTCACAACAAATATAGTAAAATAAATTTTTTTTACTATATTCTTTCAATACAATGCAATAGCTTAGAAATCACTGGCGACAATGCCAAAAAGGTTCTGTGAAATGAGGAATATGTTTTTTTAAAATTGAACAAATTGAACATTGAAAAAAATGTTTAAAAATATTGAAGTTTTCTTTATAAAGAATTTCATATAACGACCATCTAAAATATAAACTAAAAGAATTTGTGGATACCGATTATAAGGTTTGCAAAACCGAACATTATTCTTTTTTTTTTTTTTTTAAGACCGAGAAGAAAACACTTTATTGAAGCATTACAATCTGCCTGTTGTGGGCAATAAGTAATGGTGCTATGCAGCTTCTAATCATTCCATAAAAAATCAATAATATAAACGAAATAAATGCATAAATAAATATATACAAGCGAAAAAATATATACAAAAATAAAGTAAAAAAAAAATATCTATATAATAAAAAAAATATAATAATAATAAATAAAACATAAAAGAAATATACTGTACACATTCATACTCTATTTACAATTTGCCTGGGATCCCCGAACTGAGCTTCTTCCTCTTGAATGAGGACAAAGCAGGAGTCCGGGAGGCCCCAGCTCCCTTTCCCAGCCGCGTCACTGGCATTAAGCGCCAATGGAAGCTGGTTAAGGGCGCTTCACACACACACAGGTCGTGAGTGGAGAATCTGGCCAGTGCCAGTACTCCAAATAGCATTATTATAACAAGTCTCGAGGCCATTGCCGGTTTAGGCGGCGGGGTGGATTGTATGGATGTGTGGAACTGGATAATGACTGAGCCAGGGGATTGGGATGACAGACAAGGTTTTGGTGAAAGTTTGAGAATTTAGTAGGGATGAGGTCGAGGACAAAAGGAATGTTGAGATCATTATGGAGGGTTTTGTTGGAGACATAATAAGGAGCGTTGACAATAACGAACATTATTCTAAAATAGACGTTAACTCAAAATGATAATAGTATCATCAGCAGAGATTGAGCATATATAAATCAATTAGAAGATTCCTTGGGATATGTTACTTTGAAGAATAATTTTCGTTGCTTTTCCCCATCTCTTTACCCATATAAAAACATAAGAAAATATAAAGAAGATATTCTCTTTTCCTGATATATCAATGTTTCATGAAAATCAATTGAAGGGGAAAGAATAGAATGAGCCTCTCTCATTTAATATTATTGTTGAAAAAAAATATATAATATATAACCTGATATAAACTTTAACTATTTTAAATACCTCACTAGATACTATATTAGAAATCACGCGACCATTGGACAAATCATACTATAATAATTAAAGAATTTAGGCAATAAATAAGATACATTGATATTGTGTAATATCAGTCTCTTTACTTTTGTCGATAAAAAAAACTAAATAGGCTCAAGGCTATGCCAAGATAACTAGGAGTGGGCCATCATTCAGTTATTTCCATCTGACCTTCGTGTAGTGTTAGTAGTTGGTTGCCATCTCTAGAGGATTCGGATACGCTTGTCTGATAAAGGTAAATCATTAAGATCTAGTAAACATATTTTTTATCATGTTGATAGTCCTTGTGAAACTGATCACATTTTACCGTCCAAGATGGTTCATTTAAATTTAAATTCTTTTCAACAAATAGAAACTATTGAATTAAGATGTTAATAGGCAATCTATAAAAAACATATTTTTTGTCTAACAATTCAAAAAAAGAATAGAACGTTTATTTGTATTGTTTAATTGATCTTACGATACAATGATTAAAGTTCTTTCAGGTTGAAAACATATCGGTTGGATACAGTGATACAATACAATAAAAAAATCGCACCATGAAAAGCCACCGTTCGTGTCAAGTAAATCATTATTTTAATCATCCTTTTCTTGTAAATCTCATTCTTACTCCACTGTTGAACAGATATTACATTCTAGATAAAATAGTATTAAGATAGTTTATTAATTGAAAATGATAACCATGGGCTGAACTTCAAATTCGTAAACTCGATTGTTGTGTCTTGATTCGGGTCCTAATTTTTTTCAAAACGTCCCCTTCTTGCAAGTCAATCTAGTTAATACACAATTTCAATGGGAATTACCTCTTCTTTAAGATGGTTGATTTGGAAAATAATTAACTACTTCTCAAAGGGTTTAATAGTCGATTCATATCAAATTAAAAACATGGTTACATAAAAAATAAAAAAACAAAAATAAAATTATCTGTCTTTATGTTTTGAAATCATCCAATTCAGATGCAAAGGTAACACAATCACCTCATATAGTGCTGTTATTCCAAAAATTGCAATTTTGCAAGTCCATCTTAATTTCTCGCCTTTATTTCATATTAAATTTCGATTTTTCTAGTTACCATAGACCCTAAATGCTTAAACTCCTTGACAAGTTCAATCTTATTCCCTTCTATTACAATATCTCCAAACCACCGTTATATAACATAAATACTGCAACTTCAATAAAAGTGTTAAAATACGCATTTGTTTACAATTTTTTTTTACTTTTGTATCCTTTAAACTACTAAACTATAGAACGTATTCAATTAATGACTTAGAAAAAATACATTACTAGACAAGAATCGTAAGGTTAAATATGAATAATGATATTAAATTTGCTGTATATTTATGAAAAATAGAATGTGTGAGTGAGTGCGTGAGTGCGTACGTGTGTGTGGATAACCGGTGACATAACTTTGAAAGCTGATAAACATTTGTTATTTTTGAGGGCTTTGCCACGGAGAAGTTTAATGTCAATTGTTATGCAATAAAAAGGTACAGATAAAAACATATTATTTCATTATTCTTCGTCATTCAGAAAGGAGGTAAGCAAAACGATTATTAGTGTATATTAATTAATAGTAGATATTAAAATGTTCTCTCATTACAATTCTTAGATTGAAATGTTATTCAGTTGTTATCATCATTGCTATACTTTCTCATCAGATTTCTTATTAATAATTGCTCCAGTTTTGTCCTGAATTGAACCCTTTGATTTGAAGAACATATTTTTCTTTTTGTTCCAGTTTTATTGTCTTATAAATAAATTTAAATCATTGAATTTTTATATATCTAATGCTTTAAAAGCTTTAGTAGGCTTTTAGTTTACGTTTTTTTAATGAACCTTAGATTAGTTTGACAAACAGTATGAAATAGGTAGAAACTAGATATAGATGATGAAAACACTAAAAACGTGTTATATCTACTGTAGCTTCACCCGAAGAAAACTAAATATTTATTCAGTTCCGCTGTTTTCAAATCCGCTATCTTGATTACTATGTTTGGGCTGCTATCAAAAACAGAGTTTGTAGAGAAAAAAAAGAAAATCATTCTTAGAATTCTAAGTTCTGGATAATTTACTTAATGTAACTAGTTGGTTAAACAAAACACTCTTTTTCATGAATTTGTGCACTGTTTAGAAAGAAAAAAAAAGTTCAATCCCGGGAACCATGTTCGAAAAAAACGTCGGTCAGTTCGCTATCATTACTAGAATTAAGTGTAATAGTAGGGTCGTATTAATTATATAGGGTCGTAGAATTTAGTATAATAGGACAATAATAATAGGATCGAACTACTTCTTTAAAACTATTCCCCATAATCCAATTCTCCGTCTAAGTAATAATCCCATCAAACTCTACCCAACCGCAAAAAAACTTGCAATCATTTTTGATCAAACCATCTCCTGTAAAAACATATCACTGAAATCTCCTTCCGTACCTTTACCTTAAAGCGCCTGAATTACCTTCGTCACCTGTTACCATTTGAAACCTGTAGACTTCTAGTTACATCCTTAATTTTCCCTCATTTGGATTTCCCTCATTCCCTCATGAAGGTGTCACTGAAGATCTTGATGCAAAACTAAAACGGATGATCATTTGCTTCGGTTGTTTCATCTTTGGGATCCCGAGAGACGCCCGTATCACCTGATATTACAAAGAGATGACGTGGCTTTACCTTTCCTGGCTTCCTTTCTTTACCAAGTTATCCAATCCCACCGGTCATCATATATTTTCGATCTCCTTAAATTCAAAACTTCTGTCCAATTCCTTAACACCCGCTCTAGGCTCTTAGACCTATGTACAGCATCCCAACTAACGAGCTTTTGATAGATCTTTCCTTATCCGATGCTCGTCACATTAGAATTCTATACCTTATTCCATTCGTCTTTCCAATAATCATTCAACCTTCAAATCCCGTATATTCAATAGACTAATGTCCTTAAAATTCCCAAAAAATCGGAAATAACATGCTAAGTTTTCAGATTATAATTTTCTAACTGATAAATGAATAATGTAATATTATTTATGCATAAGTGTGTTTTATTTAAATCATTCAAGCTTCGCTCATCCAATTAGATATTTTTAAAAACAATTTATCTTGCTTAATATCGTTTGTATTTTTTTTCATTATTTGCCAAGTTTTTTTCTACCTGATATTATAATTTGCATATACATATGTAATTATCTATTTTTTCTCTTTCTCTAATTATTGTTATCTTATTTCTATGTTTTTTTTTATTTCTTGTATTCGTTTTTTTTTATTCTTTTAATGTTATAGATGGAGGTAATTCCCATTTTTTTCATTAATTATTTTTTAATTGTATCAAATAATGAAATGTTATCACATTATACTCTAAGAAATAATAATACAAGGTATAGAAATCTTTTTTGTTATTCTAAAGGGACTTGTCCCAGAATAAATAAAGACTTTATTATTATTATTTCTACATATTTTTTCATGAATTTTCGGGTTCAAAACACAGATGAGGGACAGCTCCAACCATCTGCAGCTATTATTTTTTGCTTTTATATTTTTCTTCTTTAAACGGTCAGAAATTTTCTGACGATTCTGGCTGTGTCTAGGAGAACTGCCTGTTGAGCCTCCTATAGCCACTCAAGCGGAAGAACCAGATTCTCAGTGCCCTCAATCAATCCAATCTTAGAAACTATAATAGGTGTTATCACCAAGCTTTCCATACGGTATAGCTCTTCTAGATCAACCGCTAGTTCCTGATACTTTCGAGGTTTCTATCCAACAGTTGAATTTAGATTATTGTCGTTAGGAATCGCTGTATCAATATGTTGTTATGTTGTCTGTTATAATGCACATTATGGTCTGTTATAATGGATTCATCCTAATACAGCTTAAGGGGACTTTTTCGTAGAAGTCTATTGGGATGATACTTATAATATGGTGCCTTTTCATTTAAAAGGTCGTATTTCACCGCCAGGGCTTGATGCAAAATTTTGGCCACTTTGTTATGCCTCTGGAGATATTCAGTATCAGCCAATACTCCACATCTACCAGTAATGTGTTGGATTGACTCTCCCGTCACCGAGCATATCCGACATTAATCCGGCGTTGGTGCTTCGTTTAGATCATGCCTTATATATGATCTGGTCACGATAACTTGGTCTTGAATGGCGATCACGAACCCCTCTATCTTGGAGAATAGCTTACTAGCAATTAATCAATAATCTGACATCTCCTTGTCAATGGATCTATCATTTAATTTGTGATAGAACCACCCGTGTAAGGATTTTGTGTTCCATTCCGTCAACAATTCTTTTTCTGAAATAACTGTAGGTTCAGAATTTTTACTTAGATTTAGTGCAGTTAGACCAAAATATACCCTTGACATAGTGACATAAACACATTCAGTTTTTCTGACGAAATATTGGCGTATGGCCACTTCCTGCTTGCGGCAAACTTCTTCAATACTTATCAACCCACGTCCTCCTAGCACAGGCGAGCTTTCGATGATATAGGATGGTGGGCCCGTTCTTGTGTGAGAGTTGTTCGTACAAGACGACCCATCTCCTGTAGGCTGGTGTTTGACCATTGCAATATCCTTAATCTATAACTGAGAGCAGATATAGGCTCAGGTGTTTATGGCCTTGATTTTTCTCTTTCCAGTTAGCTGAGTTTTAAGGACTTTTAAAACGTAATCTAATCTTGAGGATTGTTAGAAGTTCTTGTTGCATATATTTTCGGGCAATTTTAAGATGCTGATGCATGCCTAAATACTTACATATATAGTTTATTGAACTCAAGTTCTTTGATGTACTCTTCATCATTGACCAGAATATTTGGCTTGCTAACCACTTCTCCCTTGGTTACATGGATCACTGCAAACTTGTCAAGGCCGAATGACATTCCTATGTCTCTAGTATAAGATGAATCTGCTTCAACCATACATTTTAGCTCTTCCTTGTTATTAGCATATAGTTCGAGATCATCCATGTACCAGCTGTGACTGATTGTGGTCGCTTCTTCGTTAATGATAAGCTTATATAAATACAACTATTTTCGTTAGTAAGAAAAAAATTAGTTAATTACATTATTATATTAATAATATATTATATATCATTCCAAAAATTAGTTTACACCAATTTAAAACATAGTATTGTAAAAACCATTGGTTTGGTTTTAATACCTTCTAAAAGTTCGGTTGGATGCTTGTATTAAAATATTGTTGAATATGGTGTAATACTTTTTATGATTTTTAATATATTGGTTTAGTTTGTTCATTTGTTAAGCACATCATTGAAGTCTAACAAAAATTTGTATTTTGCACAAAAACAATAAATAATATCTTTTTCCCAATTAAAACATGTAGAATAGAAGGAGCAATGAAATTCTGGATGCTGTCCTTGCTGTTTGTCGGCTACGCAGAAGCTGCAAGAATGTTGGCCTTCTTCCCGATTGCAGGTAAATCGCACCACTACGTCTTCAGGCCGATCATGGAAGCGCTGGGGAGGAGAGGGCACGAGGTGGTCTACTATACTGGATATCCTTACGAAGGAACTGTCCCACCTGGAATTGTACAGGTGGATTTGTCCGGTGAATTGCCCGACATCCACTGTAAGATAGCTAAATCTGCATAATATATATTTAACAAATTAATTTTAAATTATTCTATAAGCAGTCATTTGTTTTTAACAGCCTCCTTGAACATAATGGATTTAATCAGTACCAACGTCATCGAGGACCAGAATAAACTATTCGGATTTAGTTTATTCTTAATACCATACACATTGGAAAGTCCGACGGTGCAGAAACTGATACACTCAGATGAGAAATTTGACGCTTTGTTGTCTGAGTCTTATTTTATTCAGGAATACCAATCTGCGTTAATACACAAGTTCAATGCTGTAGGAATTGAAATTGTTTCGTTAGGTAAGAAGTTATTACTATTATTAATGTACCCTCTTGGGTACCTGTGTCTTAACGCAGCCCTAGTTATTTTCGCCGACTTGTTCGCATGCGCGAGCAGTTACATTTTGTAACTGTTACATTTCTAACAGTTACCTTCTATTTATTGGGGTTATGAAATTATCAACAATTAGAAATCAAAAGAATTTATTGAAAAATGCAATATAATAGTAATAATGAATAATTAATTAAACAACAATGAACAATCATGAACTTAAGAAATAAAAGTAATGAAAAATTATTTGTTAAAAAAATTTAAAAATGTAATATATGATGAACAATTCATTAAACAAGAATGGACCATGAACAATTAAAAAATACAAATAATAAAAAATCACTATAATTAAAACAAACAAGTTATGAAAAATCAAAATAGTTTATTGACAAAAATTTGTTAATCGCATTTAGGTGGAAAATGCGTCAAAATACATTTCAATATCAAGATTTAAATTGCATTTCCAAAAGAAACGTTCACCACAATACAATTTCATTTCATGGGAATTACTACATTTTCTTTATTAGGTGCATTACATTTATTAGGTAAAATATTTCCCTCTTGCTAAAAAATAATAGCTTGTTCTTCTGTTGTCGGCAAATTCCAAATACGCATTTTACACTAATTAAATAAATAACTAAAATAATAACAGCGAAAAATCTATAACAAACTAGCAAACACACAATGAGAAACAATAAATCAGCAATAATCGAAACTCAGTAAGGAAGAAAAGACATAGAACAAATCAGCTGTTAGAAATATAACTGCTCGCGCATGCGAAGTAGGCAAAAATATCCAAGGCTGCGTTAAGACACAAGTACCTAACCTTGTTTTAAATTAACATTCAATTACACATACATACTTAAAAAAAGAGAACAATAATAAAATTTTACAAAAGTGACATATCTATTTGTTAATATCTTATTATTTGATTTTTATTACTTTTATCTTGAGGATCTGTATTTTTTATTCAATTAGTTTGGTTTCCACGTTATTTCAATAGAAATTGTCTAGAGTGTAGCGCTCGTTTGTTAGTGATATAGTCCCTAAGTGAGCAGCACTACATTTTCATCAATTAAATTTACAAATAATTAAAATTACCCAACGAGCAGGAACCCCAGAGAAATCTTCAGTAAATTGTTTGAACAGAATAAATTGAGATATACCTTCTTCTTCTTCTTTTAAATTATCCTTAGTTGAAATACCGCTTTATCCAAAGTCTCCCTCCACTAACATTAATCACCTAGGCCTTGCTCTTGGTTTACGGCTGATCTATGCCTCCTTGATTTCTCTGTCCTTCCTATCTTCTAATATCCTGTTGGTTTTCTTCTGCGAAAGTCTGAAAAGGTTTGTTTTGAGGTTTGTCCTTATTGTTGTACTCCTAATTCTAATTGGTCTTGTTTTATCATGAATTCTGTTAAGGAAAATAAAAACTGTATCTGATAATGAGTAACCTTCTTGTTATACATTTATTGTATTGTTTATAATTGTGGCCATGTGGCTTCTGCTTTTTTACTTATATTAGTTTAATTAAAAGTGAAGTGTTATTTTCTATATGGTGTTATTTATCTAACAATTTAACAGGTTATGGGCCCAGTCACACTTAGGTTAGTAGTTTAAATGTTTTAATCATGGCTTAGAAAAACATTTCCGTAGAAAAATTGTTTTCTTATTATTTAAGACAAGAATATTGATAGTGTCATGGTCTTAAATAATAAGTTTAATAATGAAGGGAACTCAGAAAGAAAATACACTCAATTGGCAAATGAACATACTTTTAATTATTCTTAGTTTAAATCACTTACATGAAAAAGATACGTTTAAAAATGTTAGTTTTATTACTAAAGTATGCTTGATCTCCTGCTGTCCATTGGATCGGTTTAGTACTGATGCTTACGCAGCAAGTTTATTGATGACTGTAAAGTCATGACTGCCGACCGGCGTATACGGACTCACGTCTTCACTAATTAACGTCATTTGGTCTACTGACCAGGTTAACAAGGCGCATGCGCGCACTGTAGACACTCGTTTACAATTTTTAAATATTTCTTACAATGTATGTTTATATTATTATAGTGTCACCAACAGATAGGACTTGAAAACTACGGGAAGTGTAAGTTTGCAATGAAAGCTTTCCTCCAACTAGATGATTTGTGGTCTGTGGTCGAAGGAAAAGTTTATAAGACAAAGATCTAAAGGCTCTCGCAAAAATAATATTGTCTGTGGATAAAAGTTGACTATTTTCATATAAGAAATGCAAACAGTGCCAATTCAGCCTGGAAGAAATTGGAATAAGCTTTTGAAGATTCCGGATTGACTACGAAGGTAGGACTTCAACGATTATTAGTAACCACAACCCTTGATAAATGCAAAAGTGTTGACAATTATTGTCATACATTGAATGAGATGGGATTTCCTGTAAATGATGAATGGGTTGGAATGCTTTTGTTAGCTGGTTTACCAGATGAATATCGTTCGATGGATAACTGGGGACTCGATAAAAGTTAAATTATTACAAGATGTCAAAACAGAAGATGTGAGGAACATTGATTTAGCTTTAGCAGCAAAATTGTATAACAATAATAAAAAGGAACCCCCACGCTGCTTCAACTGTGAAGAAAATTGGTCATATTAAAGCAAACTACAGATTTAGAAAAAAATACAACAAAAATCAATCACAAGGGGGAAATAAAACTTTTCTGGCCTGCTTTCCTGGTGAGTGTTTGGATTCTAAAGATAATTCTTGGTATTTAGACTATTGTGCATCAGTACATATAACAAATAACAATAACAATTTTGTAATTAGTTATAGCATGGTTCAACCAGTGCCTAACATTACCACGGCAAACAATTCAACTTTAAGAGTAGAGGCCTGTGGCACAGTTAATATAAATTTAAATGTCAAAGGAAAACTTGAAACGATTCCTGTCCATGATGTATCATATGCGAAAGATGCAACAATAAATTTATTAAACGTTAACAAACTTGTTAAAAACGATTTTAACGTTAAATTTAGTAAATATGGGGTGGAAATTAGAGATCAGGTAAACTGTCAATCCTAAGTGTTATGTCAATCCATGCAAAAAATGGAACATATAGACTTGACACTCATTCTAATTCAGAATTTGTCTGCTCCCTTTGGCATAGAAGGCTTGGTCATTTTAGTAGGACTAACATGAATCTGATTTCTAGTATGACTAGTGGTGTGAACAGTATGATAATAGGCAGTGAACCGTGCGTTGTATGCCTACAGAGAAAGCTAACATGAGCGCCTTTTGAGAATAGCAAATCTAGAGCTAACAATGCTTTAGACATAATTCACACTGATTTATGTGGAACCATGGAGAATTCATCTATTGCTGGAAGCACATATTTCTATTGATTCATATATGACTACTCCAGAAAAATGTTTGTATATTTTATTTCTAATAAATATCAGACTCTGGAGGTGTTTAAACAGTTAAAAAAGTTGGTGGAAAATCAGACAGGTCGCAAAATTAAAATTCTGAGGATGTGATGTGCAAGGATTATGAAATTTTTTAAAAAGAATCAGGCATACAGCATCAATTAACAATCAGGTATAACCCGGAACAAAATGGAGTTTGTGAAAGAGAAAATAGAACTATCGTTGAAAAGGCGAGATGCATGTTAATTGATGCAGGTCTTCCAAAGGAATGTTAGTGATAGAGGGTATTGATTGCCTTGAAGGGCTAGCAAGCATATATTTGGTCTTTGCCTGATTCACTTGAAGACCCATTCGCCATCCAGCATTCTCCATAGCAAGAAACGCTTGCTGTAAATCCCTCTGCGTTCTTCCAACTACATCGATGTCATCCGCATTGGCAATTATTTGGATGGAATTAGTCAGAATCGTACCAGTGACTTGTAATCCTGAGTCTGTAATAACCTTTTGATTGAAATTGAATAACAGGCACGAGAGTCCATCCCCTTGTCTCGGACCCCCATTTGTCTTGAATACTTCCGACAAGTCATTCTGGATCTTGACCTGGCTTCTCAACTCCCTCATCAGCAATTCCACAAGGCTTACCAATGCGCTGGGGACATTCACTTCTCCCATGCCTTGATACAGTTTGAAGATACTTTCATAGGCATTTCTGAAATCCAAGAAAAGGTGGTGGGTCGTTATATTGTACTCTCTGGTCCTTTTAATAAGAATTCTCAGCAAAAAAATCGATCAATACAAGATCTACCATTCATAAAGCCACATTGGTACATTCCTATCTCTCTCTGGTCATGGGGGAGTAGTCTTTGCTATGCCACATTGGAGAGGACTTTTTAGGCAGAGCTAAGGAGTGTTATGCCACGATAGTTATCACAATGGTCTTCTTCTTGAGGGAGGGTAAGGCCAAGCACCAGTCACGCGGGAGAGTTTTGGTTAACCAAACACTATGTAGAAGATCTCGGATTACCTTTATCACTTCATTTCCTCCATCCTTCAAAAGTTCAGCTGGTATGCCATCACATCCTGGCGCTCGATTGTTCCTAAGTTTCCTAATCGCATCCTCGACTTCCTCATCATCTGGTGGGTCAAGAAGCTCACACTCTTTAAAACGGGTGTTTGAATCTGAATCCGAATCATCTTCCAGAGAAGGGTTTTGGATATTTCCCAGCAAACTTCCCAAATGTGCAGACAACCTTTCTAGGATCCCTTCTTTATCGGTGATCAATTTACCGTCCTTACCTCTACAAGTATTGGTTCTTGGTTTGAATCCTTTACTATGGGCGTTAATTGTCTTGTAGAATGCTCTAGTAATATCTTGTATACTTAGAACCTCAATGCCTCTCATTCTTCCTTCTGCAGCTTCCGAGTATTTATTATATGTGAGCGGGTCCCTCTTTACCTATTACCAGGTAATGATCACGTTTCCTCCCCTGTACGTTCTGACAGCCGTTAGTGTAGAACTTTGTCTTTTACTTATAAGAACGTGATCAATTTTTTTTTTTGGAATGATTGTCACGTTGTCTTATAGAAATCTATCCTGTCAAACATGGTACTCCCATCAACCATATTGTGCGATGCTGCAAACCATAAACTACAAGCTATCAACTTGTAGTTTATGGTAGCCGATGTGAATTCTATTATTCTAGGTTTGACTTTTTAAAGTTCTGATTACACCAGACATGAAGGTGTTAATAAGCTAGACATGACAAAAAACGTTTCAAGATTTAGAGATGTCTATTAAGACATTTTCATCCAGTTTCTATAAATTTATTAAAAGTTTTTCATAGATATTTCGAGTCTAATATATACTCAATTCTGTTCCAGCGTCTTTCTTAAGCTATAATTTCTAAGTTATTCAAAGGCTCAATCAAGGAAATGACAGTTGGCATCATCCCTCTATATTAGTTTTTAGAATGTTCGCCTTTGTCGCAAATAAGATCCTGCGTGCTTTTGTTGTGGAAGCCAAACTATTTCTCTTCTAATCTATCTTTTCAATATCTTTCTTTAATCTGTTTAGCTTTCCTTTTTGTAAGGGCTACACATCTAGGGACTTGAACTGAACCATTAGACAATTAATTTAGATTGTAATTCAGCTCCTTCAATCAGAACTGTCATAAATGTATAATCAATGGGGATCAAGGATTGGATTCAGGTTGTTTGAGAAGAACACACACATTCATATTTATATGTGCATGCATATGTAAGGATATTATGTTGTCATATTAAATTATTCGAAAAATAAATTTAAAAAAAGAAAATCAGCTTACTTCAATTATTTAGATCATGAAGTGTACTTTAATCTTTACGATTTTTTTCTTAGATAGAAAGTATGTCTGTCTACCTTTAAAAATTTACATTTACCTGATAAGTTCCCTTTTTTTCCTATTCTGACTTCTAATGTACTATGTTCTAAATCTTATAAAAAAATTTGCACGCCGGATTGAGTTATTTAAAAATTGGTCGGGCCCTTCATCCTTTTGCACTACTAATAGATGGGTTAAGGGTATGGAGATATATAGTCCTTAAGATAAACAGGTGTTTTATCACACAGACACACACATTCATATTTATATATATGTGAGGATATTATGTTGTCATATTAAATTATTCGCAAAATAAATTTAAAAAAAGAAAATCAGCTTACTTCAATTATTTAGACCATGGCAAAATATAAACTAACAATGCTCTTTGTTTGGATAAAAGGTGACTCTGGATGGATGAACGAATTGGCGGGGCTTCCGGACAATCCTTCCTATCAAGTAGACTTTAAAGCTGAGTTGACCGAAAATTTGAATTTCTGGCAGAGGGTGTACAATACATATGTTTATGCGGTGACGACCATCGGAGGATACCACTATATGAGCCACATGGAAAAATTGGTAGACAAATATTTCAACTACACAGGTCACGAGAGTAGGCCTCCGTTCTTGGAAATTCTTTCGAACAGGAGTCTCATCTTGGTAAATTACCACAATGTTGTAGGTTATCCGGTTCCCAAGCCGCCTCATAGGAAGGACGTAGCAGGAGTTACAATAAGACCCAGGAAGCCATTACCCAAGGTATAGTAGTCATATTTAATGTTATTTTCATTCAGATTTATTGAATAATATAATGAATTCTATATCTCACATTTCTTAACATTTGGCCTAAGCCAAAGAGTAAGAAACACATCAAAATATCCGTATACGTTTTATGCATATTTCCAACGTCATCATACAAGTTGATAATAACTAAAAGAATTATAAAACTATACATTTAATTTTAGAAAATAAGAACAAGAGTTAGTTTTATTGTGATAAGAAACACCATTGACCGATCATACTCTAATGAACGTTAGATTATCAACATGATGGCATCGTGTTTTCCCTGTGATCAGTTTCGCTTGTCTAAAATGCTCCTTTGGTAGCTGAAGTACACCCCTCCTGGTCAGTAGATGAACGAGTAGCATCATTCTGACAAAAGTACTAAGAATCCCTGTGTGCGAAGCTTAGTTGCGATTTCTATGTACGTATGCTGTCGCAACCGTCATATAAGCTTGAAAGAACCCCCAGGAGAGAAGAGAGGCAATTAATACAAGCCGATTACTATGTAACTGAATTGCTTGTAACCGATTCGAACCGCCCGCCTGCTTACTAAATCGTCTGAAATCGATCTCCTCCTTCCGTATCACTGGTAATTGGTAGTGTCACTGACGGACCACCATCCACCACCATCTCATAAAGCACTGTGAAGAGGACAATCATCCAGCACCCATCATCATTATCATCAAGCCGAAGAATACTGGGTGTATCAAAACATTGACATAAGAACATCATTTGACAAGACTGTAGAAGCAAGCTATAGAAAAGCATTCAAGGTTTTCCGCATCTCTATGCTGACAGGCCGGACACTATCTTAGTGAAAAGATTCCTTCATAGCTTCTCTGCTTATTCGATACCAACAGTTCACGGCACGATTTGTCCCAATGAAGCATCCAGGATCATTAGAACATAAAAATCAGGGTGAATCCTAAGAATACTGGTACCATTGTGACGTCGATCCTTAGGAAAAAGTACACAGACACACATCACCGTCGACACGGTGAATCAGCAAGTCTCCAACTCCTATCCCTCTTCTTGGACTTATCGCTGGATAGCCATCTCATCTTCTCAAGTCCAGGGAAGGCTCAAGCTGGCTTGACTCAAAGGAAATGAGTTTGCTCAAAGGGGAAACTGCTGACGTCATCACTGTTGTCTATGAGGCTAAAGATATACAAGCATGTGGCACATCTATAGATCTACTCTGAAAAGACATACGGGGATACAAGAAATCGGGGATCGGAAGTGGAAACACGCTACAGAGAGCGATTATCAAAATGATTCATGAGGAGATCCAGGTCACTATGATGCCTGTGTTCATCCGCCTCAGATATTGTTTAGAATATTTGGTCAGAAAAAAAATGATTGGGCATGTAAATTTGTTGGGAATATTAATTTCTAATTAGAAATTTAACGCTGAGCCGACAGTTAAACGTCAAAGAGGAAGACCGAGGCATAGGTAGGGTGATTGAGTTAAGGGTTAGTTTAGGTTTTGAGCGGTATACTGAGTTGGAAGTTGGCAAGCAGCTATTGGTAGTATCTGCGTTTAACGTAGCGCTCGCCAAGCCTTTTATGACTATTTTGTTATTATCGAATATTTTTAAATATGAATAATATTAAGAACGACTCTGTTAATATTACTGGCTTATCTGTGCATTTCATTGATAAATGGAAATGGAAAAAAGGTGATAAAGTATATATTTATTATTATTTGTGTTTAAGATTTTACTTCGTGAATTCTTGGTAGAATAATATGCCAAGTTCTCTTTATATAACTTTTTTTTTTAATGTCGGGAATTTCAATGTAGTTTTACAACGCAATCCAAGTACTATATGGAAATTGAATCTCTTCACGTTTTAGGGTATGTTTAACACTTAATTAAGGCTTAGAAAATCGACCATTAACCAATAATCAAATTATAATTACAAAATTAAAATTATTTATAATTATAAAATTATAAATAATCAATCAAATACAACAAAACTGTGAGTTGCAAAAAAATATTTATAAGCCTGCTGGACTGATAAGTCGCTTGCACCTGCACTAGGTAGATAAGTACTTGGTACAATATGAAACTGTAGATTGAATCTCATATCAAAAAATATGATTGTAGAAATACACATATATGATATACGTATAATACTTATAAACTTAATCTACAAAATAATGACAGTTAATAATATCAATAATGTTTAATGACTATCAATCAAAAATTCCAAATGACTATTAAGTAGTAACTCTAGTCAGATGGAGTAAATATTCATTTAACATTATTTAGACAAAACATGGACCAATATTTTTATCTAGCAATTTTTATTGTTGCAGAAACTTGAAACATTCATGGATGATGCTCAAAACGGTGTTATTTTTTTCTCACTCGGATCCCATGTAAATGTGTCACATCCTGCAAATAAAAAACTTGTTGAAGCATTCATAAAGGTTTTCGAAGAGTTGCCACAAAGGGTCCTCATGAAGTGGGAGAAAGCAGGGTTTGAGGGGAAATTGCCGAAAAACATTCATTTGGAGAAATGGTATCCGCAGCAAGACGTCCTAGGTACGTTGGTTTAATACTAATGACTTTTAATTATAATTAATAAAGTTAAAAAATCTTTCCATTCAGGTTTCATTTATTTTAATACACTAATAGCGTTTATAATTCATAATTATAATAAGCTACTAGGGGTCGTATCCAAGTCAGACAAATCCATTCTCTTCACCGATCCATAATCCCCACGTTCTCGCAATTTTCGCGATGCATACACGCGGAAGAATGTTCATTAAACATTACTTTAATTGGGATCTTGTTGACTTACGTCAAATTTATATTCATAATTTATTTTTTATTTATTGTTCTTTTGATGGTTATTATTTTTAAATATTTTTATTTTGAAGATGAAAGATTTGTCCTGGCCGGCATTTGAATCCGAATCGTCTGCCTCCCTAATGCAGTGCTCTAACCACTGAGCTACCAGGGATCCCTATCCAAGCCAGACAGAATCCATTCTCTTCACCGATCCTATATCCCCGTGTTCTGGCAATTTTAGCGATGTATACACGTGAAAGAATGTTTATTGAATATTACTTTAATTGGGATCTTGTTGACTTACGTCAATTTTATTTTATAATTTATTCTATACGTTCTTCTATGTATACACTCTTTCCCGTGTATACATCGCAAAAATTCCGTGAACACGGGGTTGTAGGAAATTGGATACGACCCCTGGTAGCTCATTGGTTAGAGCACTACACTAGAGGTGCAGACGATCCGGGTTCGAATCCCGGCCAGGACAAATCTTTTCTCTTGTTTTATTGAAATTTTTAATCTTTTATTTATTCCATATTTTTATTTCTATTTATTGTGTATATCCTTTTCTCCTGTCTTTCTTTATGTTAACTCTAATAAATGAATATATGAACCCACTTCTAAGTTCCATTTTTCCCGGGTAGAGAGCACTATCCCCCCTCTTTACCCTTTTTTCCCCAACTTTTTACCTGACATCAGGCCTAAAAACCTTAGTCCAGTTTCAAGTGATATCCTGCCACAATAGGTACATAAGCACTATACCTTATTAATTAACTATGTTTAACTTTTGAATTACCAACACTTTTACCATTACCCAATCTCCATTGCTCCTGGCTCTGGGTTTCAAAATAGATTTATACACCATTGTTGCATAAATAATGTAGACCTTTTTATAAATCCAATATTATTCATTTTTTTTCCAAATAGTACCTCTTTGTTATCCAATCCCCTTGGCTTTTGTTCTCTGTAATCCGTCTAAAGTTGATATCTTAAATTATTTCTTTATGTCATTTAATCACTAATTTCTCTTTATTACTTCTTATTTACTTCATTACTTTATTTCTACAATACATTACATTCTTGTTTATTCCATCACTTTATTTTTTACATTAATCTAGTTTACTTTATTCTTATTATTTTTCTTATTCCATACCGTTGATTAGATAATCCACTTTATCTTTTTGTCATATTTTATTTAATTTTTTTTAAACATTTCTTACATGTGTGCAGTTCCTAATCTAATTTTTACAAGTTTTATTAATTTTTTGTTCGTATTTTGATTTTCTATATCCTGTTCTAAATTTCAATTATTCATTTTTTATTTTGCTGGATTTAAACATTACTTCTTTCTCAGTAACTCTTTGTAATTATATAATTCAATCCTTCCCCCTCCCCCTGGTTCTTATTTATACTACTTACTACATATAATATTACTCTATCAATATGATACATATACTTCTCTTTACCATATACTATTTTAATTTATTTGTATCTTGTATATTTAACCATGAAGAAGACCTGCAATGTACGTCGAAACTTTGGTTTCTAAATAAACAGTTCTCCCCTTATAAGAGAATTTTTTACCAGTACCTACCTGGACAAATTCTTCTTCGAAAATTATTTTGATTATATAGCGACTTTAATTAGCAGAATTTTCTAAAAATGCTCTGATTACGAATTTAAATGTGAATAACGTGAAAAATCTTTTAATCTCCCAGTTGTGAATAACTAGGTCAAAGTAATTTTGAAAATCTATGGGTTTTTGCATCTTGTGTATCACTTTTGTTTTCTAGGTACATTTGAAAATAAAAACAACATATTTAATGCAAAACTAGTGTCATACATTTTTTTATTTAGCAATATTTGTATTTTGTAGGGTTTCACAATTCCATTAATAGGGCTGTGAAAATGTAATAGATCTGTTGATAGATTAATTATGTTGATATTATGATTGGATTGATGTCAGAAATATTGTTCTTAACTTAATATTTTTTTTCAGCCCACAATAACACCGTCCTCTTCATTACCCACGGTGGTTACATGAGCCTTTTGGAAGCTGTGAACTTCGGTGTACCTGTGATAGGAATTCCCTTCTTCGGAGACCAACCAAAGAATTTCCGCTTTGTCGAAGAAGCAGGGATAGGAAAAATGCTGAGACTGACCGAGATAAACTATGATAATGTATCAAGAATGGTGAAGGAAGTATTAACGAATAAAACGTAAGAAACATTTAAATCCATTATAAAAAATATTATCTTTAATTATTCACAATATTATTTATTCGTACATGCCTCCTCAAGTTTGTCTATCATACAATCTGTGTTTATAATAAATCCAACATCGGGCACAGTTGGATGTATCGATAAGAATGTACAAGCACTACAATTAACCATTGACAAGGTCTAAGCAACATGACTTGAAAAGATAATACGACAAATAACTTCTTTTTTTTTCGCATCCTCCAAGATTTTATTTACAATAAAATCCAAATTTACAATAAATACCTGAAAATGCTTCTATATAAACCAAAAGCCTTTTGTTACCTTTCGGTATTTTAAGGCGTTACAATCGGCTGAGTCCGCTAAAGGCGGTTTTTATTCGAACCCGCTCAAAGCCGCTGACTTTACACAACAAACAAAACAGGGAGGGACCGTTTAGCGGGATCAAGAAATAGTTGCAGAAAGAAGAAAGGGGAGAAAGGAAGAAGGAAAAGGAAGGAAGGATAAGGACAAGGGAGTCACCACCCCATCCCTAGATCAACGAGAGCACATCGACCAAGGGAACACTGCCCTGCCATCTCCCAGGTCTGGAGGGGGGGTGGTTTTAAGTCCCTAAATAGGGGGTTTGCACAGGTCTTCAGCCCATCAATAAATTTGATGTGCATTCGACCTATATACTCGGGCACCGAGGGAAGCCGAAGCTCCTCCCGGATGGTGGTGTTAAGTGATCCCTCGAGCGATGTGCCACTTACGATCTTCCTAAGGATGGAATTCTGGTAATGCTGCAGGCGCTGCAGCGTTGTATTGTAGAGGTGTCTCAGTAGTGGTGCACCATAGAGCAACGTAGGTCTTATGATGGACTTGTAGATTTGTTAGTTCAACCTCAGTGAGAGCTGCGGCGACAAGAGCAGATGGTATAGCCTGTAGGATTTCTGTCGTGCCAACTTCAATCTCGCCGAAAAATAACATGTTATTAAAAAAGTACCACAAAATACTAGCAAACAAAAGCAGTGGGTAGGGCCAGGCAAATCAGCATACCCAAGATCGGTTATGAAAAAAAACAACTGATATTTGTGTTTGGACGAACTTCGATGGAATTTTTCATTTTAGCTTGTTCGTAAAGGGGAAGCACCGGACTCACCTTTACCGTGAAAAGGTATACATGCATTATGCTTTTTTTATGAAAACACCCATCCATTTAGCAATATGACAATACTACTTCATATCGTTCTCTTTTGACCAAGGCAACATTTTCGCAACTGTAAGGAGTGGACGTTTTGTATATAGCCCAGATATTGAACCATAAGGTTATTATTTGTTTTTTTTCCTTAGCCCCTTAAGGTTGAAGGTTTCTAAGCTGGATTAGGATAAGTTGGAGAGGATCTCTTCTACTGTACTGCGTACATTTTAAGAGGAGCATGAGAAAATGGAAGGTTCTAATTTATTTATTTATTTATTTATTAACTGTAGATTCTTCCGGTGATTGGGCTCGCCGTTTCCTTTTCCTTTTCTTTGTTTATTTTATTTATTTCTCAGTTCAGGCTGAGACTTTGTACGTGATCTTGCCACGTTTGTGGCCGTCCTGCTGGGGTGAGTGTCCTGAAAAGAGGGTTAGTACTGTATTTCAGACTGTCAAAAAATTTAATGTGTCTGCGTTTAATGAAGTCTGTAACTGTCGGTCCGTCGAGAGTAGTGTGAAGGAGGTCCATTTTTGCTTTGTTTAATGTTGAGTGTCTCACTATGCGTTGCAGTACGCCATTTTGAAACTGTCGGAGATTTTAAGATGCTCTTGTGGATGATCAGCTTGAGGCGGAGGGATAAGTTAGGAGATGTAAGCAGGTGGTTAAGTCTGTAAGACCTGGTCCTAGCCGACCTGAGCTTATTCCTGCAGTGGTAAGCTAGTTTCAGGTGTCGGTCAAGTGTGACACCTAAGTAGACTATGCTGCTCGCTGGTCTGTTCTCGCGTCCCGCTCCCCTATAGACCTTAGGGAGAGGGCGACGCTTTTTTTCCTGAAATGAGAAAATTATGCAGTCCGTCTTTTTAGGATTCACTGTTATGTTGAGTCCTTCTAGGTTCTGTGTGATGCTCGCACAGACCTCTTCCGCCTACCGTAGAGCTCTCTCTGCGCTGATCGAGCTGCTGGAGATCGCTATGTCATCAGCATAGGCTGCAACAGCAGCTTTTTTGTAGTTGGCTCCAACAGTTTCAGCTGTGTATATCGAGAAAAGTACTGGAGATAGTACAGACCCCTGAGGTACTCCGCAGGTGAATGCGATGGCTTCCGATGATGTTTCATCGAGCGGACTGCTGACGTTCGCTGTTGAAGAAACGATCGTAGGACCGAGTAGAGCTGTTCCGGAAATTCGTAGTCCTGTAGTGTCTTGCATAGTAGGCTATGGAAAACTGAGTCGGACGCTTCCGTGCAGTCTATGGAGATCAGAGCGGTCGCTTCGTTCTTAGCTGTGCCTGGCTCACTTCCGCATGTATCTTCGCCAGGTGATGATCCGTGCAGAGGCCTGCCTGATAGGCGGTTCGAGAACCTCTCGAATGATAGTAGCAGGATAATACTTTTTTTGAGCCTAGCATGAAAAAAGATGTAAATGAATGGTCATCATGATATTTGCTAAGGTAACAAGTCCAAAATGATCAGACATATAAAATGTGCAGAAGATATACATCTGGATATAAGAGAACTATTTCAGAAATATGCGGTATGTTGTGTGCCCAAGACAAGTATATGATCAAACATTTCGTTTCCAGGAAATTTCACAATACCATCTAAGATGAATTCCAGTAAGGAAGGTCTTCTTCTAGAGCTGAAGGAAGGCTTAGCAAGATTTAAACTAGCATCTAAAAGAACGTGCCATTGGATGTTCTTTCTTCAACACGCATTGCCTTCTTGTAGCCCTTTTCTGCGATAGAATAAGATAAGGAATTCACTCCGGTTATAAGTAGAATAGAAAAAAATGTACATATTAAAACTACCTAACTGGGAAGCAACAGTTTTTCTAAATAGAGTGAAGTCAGGCTTCCTTCTGGACTCAGCTGAACAAGATGACCGCAGGAATTTAAGAAAACTTAATCCATCCAAGAATTATTTATAAGACTCTTGTCCGGCCTGTATTAACTTATGCCTCGCAGACCTGGACCATTTCCAAGCACGTCGAAAGGGATCTGATGATCTTTGAAAGGAAAGTTCTACGTCGTATTATTGGACCAATCAGGGATGCGGCTGAATGGAGAATAAGGAAGAACAAGGAGCTATATGACATTTATGATGAACCGGATGTGGTTGAGCTTGTGAAGTTAGGAAGGCTTGGTTGGGCAGGCCATTTGACCAGAATGAATGAACAAGAAATCCCGAGGAGGGTACTTGAGGAGACACTACATCGAACCCGAAGAGCTGGAAGGCCCAGGCTGAGGTGGGCCGATGGTGTGGCAGCTGATGCTCAAAGCCTACTTAGGATCAGGAACTGGAAGGCGGTCGCACAAGATAGAGCCGAATGGCGGCGGCTCATTGAGGAGGCCAAAACCCACCCAGGGTTGTAGCGCCAAAGAAGAAGAAGAAGAATAATCCATCCAAGAAGTACACATCTCAGAGGATCCAGCGAAGAGGCCAACTCCTTTGACGAACAGACACCAATGGTGGAAATGTGGAAGCACTGTTGGGAGGATGTTAAAGTATGACAACAGTAGCTGGTTAATTTTCAAGTTTATATTTTATTGTAACTTTAGAGGTTACCTCATTGCTCTTAACTAATGAGTTAGCCGCTGGTAGATAGGCTAAGAAAAACACTGTCACAAGAAATGGCTATTCTTTTGTTTTTATATAATTATTTATGAATGATTAAGTATTATCTCTTTCACTATTATAATAATTTGAAGTATATAATTTAAAGGTAAAGTAACAGAAATAAAGAAAAAGATCTCAATAGGAAAACTCCATCATAGCTAATCTTTATTTTCCATTTAAAGTAAAAAAAAAATTAATAAACCATAAAAATTTGCGCAGGTACAAAGAGGAAATGACAAGAAGGTCTAAGATCTTCCGAGACAGGCCACTGGAACCTCTCGACGAAGCTGTGTTTTGGATAGAGCATGTACTCAAGTATCCAGATGTTCTGAAACCCAAAGCTCTCAGCCTGTCATTCTTCCAGATCCGCCTCTTAGATGTTATGGCGTTCATAATAGCCGTGTTCCTATGTGTTGCCTTTATAGTTTGGAAGTCGATAAAGATTCTCTTAAGGATTTCTAAACGGAAAACTATTCCTAGAAAAGTGAAAAGTAGTTGATACCTTGACCGAAACTAGATGAAGTGAGAAATTTTCCTCCGATAATATTTAAATTTCGATTTTTTTTAATGAATATGGAACGAAGTACATCTATCTTATAATCTAAGAATCTAATTTCATATAGATTTACTAAGTAATTTGTACTGTTATTAGATGATTTATTTTAAAAAATAATTTTAATTGAATAAGAACTAGGACAATAAGTGGAAACTGTGAGAATATTTAAGCATTATGATTGCAAATGTAATTTAAATTAATGTTAATAACAAAATAATGTGATTAAATGCAAAGTTCACCATTGGTATTAAAAATATTTTATGTTTTTTTAATGGTTGTGGGTTTCTAATTTAAAATGTACTCTTCCTTGTCCTATTTATTTTTATTATTTATCCTTTCCTCATACCTAGAATCGCTACAATAAAATAATTAATAAAATTGATTATAACAACAGTTACTGCAAAAATCTTAAGCAATATTCTTTTTTACCGATATTAAAAATTTATAAACAGTTTTTAATGTTAATACTTTATATAACTATCCTGGAAATCATTTGCAAGCTGAGTGCAGATGATACAATATTTAATCTCCCAATAGCCCTTGAAAAATAGCGAATCAAATAAATTTCTCAAAATTCTATCTATTTTAAAATAGATCTCCCCAAAATGGATTTGTTGTAACAGAATGGATTCGATCGACATTGTTACTAAAGAATTATCGATGGTAGGTCTATCGGACTTTCTATGTAATCAATAATGGAATCATTACTAAGCAATAAGCAAATGAAGGGTTATAACTTACTTAGTTTTAGTGGAAAATGAAATTTTATGTTCGTGACCTAAAAAATTCTTCAATTCCATTTTTTTTAATAAATCGAAATTTAAGACACTTGAAGTATTGTTTTCCGGGTCATTTAAACAAAAAAATGTGAGTCATTTTTTAAAAAGACTTTTGTTTCATTGAAGGAAGACTTGACTGTCTTATCGTCTGACTTGACTGTCGAAGGTCGAAACGTCGACACATAATTATAAGTCTAGTACTTATTCAGTTTTTTTTTTTACTGCAACCCCCAACTACCTCCTTTCTACATTTGATCATCCAGTCAACTATTTTCCTCTCATATATATTTATATTAACACTTTATTGAAATATTACAATCTGCCATTTGTGGGCAATAAGTAATAGTGCTGTGTAGCTTACAGTCATTCCATAACAAAACAATAATATAAACAATATAAAATAAATAAATATATACATGCGGAAAAATATATACATGCGGTGACAGAAAGAAATTAATGCGGAAATGATAATAAAATAAAGTAAAAAAAAAAAAATAATAATAAAATAAATAATAATAATACTGATGATAAAAAAAATAAAATGTACACATTCATACCCTATTTACAATTTGGGTCCCCGAACTAAGCTTCTTCCCCAGGAATGAGGGCAAAGCAGGAGTCCGGGAAGCCCCAGCCCCCTTTCCCAGCCGCGTCACTGGCATTAAACGCCAATGGAAGCTGGTTAAGGGCGCTTCACATACACAGGTCGTGAGTGGAGAATCTGGCCAGTGCCAGTACTCCAAATAACATTATTACAACAGATCTCGGGGCCATTGCCGGCTTAGACGGCGGGGTGGGTTGTATGGATGTGTGGAACTGGATAGTGACTGAGCCAGGGGGTTGGGATGACAGGCAAGGTTTTGGTGAAAGTTTGAAAATTTAGTACGGATGAGGTCGAGGACGAAAGGAATGTTGAGATCATTATGGAGGGTTTTTTTGGAAACATAATAAGGAGCATTGACAATAGTTCTCAGGACTTTGGATTGAAAGGATTGAATGCGCCTGATATTCGATTGTTTTGCGGTCCCCCACAGTTCCAGTCTATAGGTCCAAATAGGTTTGATGATGGTCTTGTATATTAGTAATTTATTGTCTATTGAATGATGGGAGGTCCTACATAGTAATCTGTATACTTGGCTAAATCGTCTGTTAAGTTCTTGTCTTTTGAGTCTGGTATGAGGATTCCATGTAAGTCTTTTGTCTAGGAGGAAGCCAAGGTATCGTACTGTGTCGGAAATAGGTAGGATGGTTTCATTGAATTGGACAGAAGGACATGTTCCCCGGCGAAGGGTAAAAGTCACGTGTTTGCATTTTTCCTCATTGACTTTGATCCGCCATTGGTTACACCAAATTTCAATGAGTGATAGGTGGCTTTGTAGATTCGAGGAAGCCATTTCGGGATATGGATGAGATGATAGGATAGCTGTGTCGTCTGCGAACGTTGCAAGGAAGGTTTCAGGAGTATATGTATAGGATAGGACCCAAGACGCTGCCTTGGGGAACTCCATCTTGAATTAGGTAAAGATTGGAGTATTCATTACCACAGCGTACTTGGAAGTAGCGATCAGAGAGGTAGGATCGAAGAACTAGGAATAAGGATTGAGGTAACTGGCTTTTGAGCTTGAACAGCAAACCGGCATGCCATACCCGGTCATTAGCTTGTGCTATGTCCAGAAATGCGCCTGTGCAGTATTGTTTGCTTTCAAGAGCAGAGGATATGTGATCGATAACTCGGAGTCCCTGCTGGACCGTCGAGTGCCTGGGACGGAATCCAAACTGATGTGAGGGAATATTATTGGATTCGATGATGGGTAGGATTCGTTTCAGGAGGATTTTTTCAAAAATTTTGGAAAGAATACTAAGCAGGCTGATGGGTCGGTATGATGAAGTGACATTGGGTGGTTTGCCAGGTTTAGGGAATAGGATGATGACGGAGTGTTTCCACAGCAAAGGGAAGTGAGTTGTACGAAGGATACAGTTGTATAGATAGGAAAGGAAAATAATCGCTTTTTGAGGAAGACGTTGAAGGATCTGGGTGGTAAGAAGGTCATGTCCAGGAGATTTGCGGACTTTGTAACTTTTGTAAGAGAAATTTGACCTCAGAGGGATTTACAGCTTTAGGAGGTAAACATGGAGGAATGGGTGAAGAAAGGAATTCATTAATATTGGAAACGTGGTTAGGGTGGATTTCAGGATGTGGGATAAATGTATTTGAAAGGTGTTTGGCAAATTCCTCTGCTTTGTCCTCATCTGATGCAGCCCAAGAACCGTCTTCACGTCGGAGAGGATGGGAAATAGAGTGGTATTTGAGTATTTTTTTGGTGGCATTCCAAAGGGAATTATCTGAAGCAGATAGTGTGGAAAGGTAGGATTTGTAGGATTCGGATCTATAGGTTGTCAGGTTCTGTTTGACTAATTTGGTGAAGTGGTTATACAGTCTCCGATCGTGAGGATGCCTGGTTCTTTGCCAAAGGAATCGGTAACGGCGTTTGGTAAGGATAAGATCCCTAAGATCTTGCGATAATGGATTTTTCTTTCGGACTTTGAAGGAAGGACGGGGTGAAGATGCAGTCCAAACTGCTTGCAGGATCATATTGGTAAAGGAATTGTCGGCATCATCTAACTCATGAGGTGTTTTTAGGGAAACTCTGAGGTCAATGGTGTCGGATACAAGCTGGTGAAATAGGTTCCAGTCAATTGGTCCCCTAATAAATGATGGCGGAGGAAGTTTGGATATTGGGACTATAGAAAGGGTAAGGATCAAAGGACTGTGATCTGAGGACAGTTCATCAAGGCGTTCTATGGAATAGTTTAAGGGACCTAAGCCAGCATGGATGAAGAAGTCAAGGAGATAAGGATTTCGGTTTGGGTCAGTGGGCCAATATGTAGGGGTGCCTGGAGTAATAAAACTGGAATTATGGGAATTAAGTGCAGAGAGGAGGATGCGACCTCGAGTGTTAGTAGTTCTTGAGCCCCATTGTTGATGTTTCGCATTAAAGTCTGCACCTAAAAGGAAGTGAATCCCTAAGGATTTCAGGAGATAGCTGAATTCGGAATGGGAAATGGATTTATTAGGAGGGCAGTACACCGATGCTAATGTGATGGGAAAGGAAAAGGTTTTGATTGTAACAGCTGTAGCCTGAAGGAGATCGTTTGACGAGAGTGGAAATGAGTGATAGGAGAGGGATTGATGGACTATGACAGCAGTACCACCGTGAGCTTTTCCATCAGGATGGTCGGTCAGGTAGTTTTGGTACTGTGTTATGTTGAGCTTCCGTTTACTGGTCAGTCGAGTTTCTGTAATTAAGGCTACATCAATTTTTTTATCATGCAGTAAAGATGTTAGTTCGTCAGTGTGGTTTCGAATACCATTCGCATTCCAAAGGAGAATGGATAAGCTAGATGTCATTTAAGGATTTTGTTGGACAGGAAAGAGATGGGAAACAAGATTTGTTAGGAGAGATATTAGTGGTGTGACCATGGATTTGAACTCGGAGAGGAATGATGTGAGTAGTGTTGTGAGATCAGTAGCATTTGAAGGAGGGATATGAGGGATTTGATGCGGGATATTTGGATTTTGATTAATGGAATATATTGGTTGTTGGGGCTGGTTTTGTGGTTGTAGAGGATTGATATGTGGTTTAGAGAGGTGTTTTGGGGGTTCGGGTTGTAGCGTGGCCCCGAGATTATTTGTTTGTTGACCACCTGACATTTCAGCGTAGGAGACAGCTCCATCTACAATTTTAGAAGGCTGTCTTCTTGAGGTCCTCACTTCTTCGCTGTGCCGACGTGCTGCCAAAACATGAGATTTTATATTTTTGTAGGTTTGGCAACCTTTATAATTGGCTGGATGGCCTTGAAGACATAGTGCGCAGACAGCTGGTGTTTCTCTCGGCTTGACGCATTCTTCAGTTTTATGCGGTTCTCCGCATTTGACGCATCTTGGAGTATGATGGCAGTAGTGCCTAGTGTGCCCGTATGCCTGGCAGTTATGACATTGCACAATGTCTTTTTTTGGGTAAGGCTTTTCGATTTGAACCTGGGTATAGTAAAGTCTATTAACATCATAGATTTTTTCTACTCCTGGTGCTGGTTCTAAATCTATGAAGAAGAGAGGTAATAGAGTTTTGTTGCCTGTCCCGGGGTGTACAGTATTCTTCTTGTAGACATTTGTAATTTGTCTAACTTTGAAGCCCATGGCGGTCGATTCTTCTTCTATGACGTCAGCAGGGGTGGTTGGGTGCAATTCCCTGACTACAACTCTGATGGATCTCTCCTCCTTTAATTGATAGGATGGTAATCAGCTTTAGTCTCCGTTAGGTACTTAACTATTCGTCGGTATGTCTCAGGCGTGTCTGACTGGATCTTTGTATCGTTGGTCCTGCTAGTTCAATAGTATTTTCCGGTGCCTACTGCCTTATTCAGTTGTGTGCAAAGAAGCCTAAAGTTTTTTATGCTCCGTACGAAAATTGGTGGAGGCCTGGGCACTTTAGGGGCCGATGTGGTCTCCATTGCTTCACTAGGTAGATTTGTTAGGGGCTGGAATCTGTTGGGTGAGTAGAAGGGAGAATCATCAGTGAACTGAGTAGATGACCCTGGTTGTGTATTTTCATTCGAAGGTCCTGCCTTGGGTTCCTTATTATCAATTGGAGTAGCAGGAGGTGTATCGACTTTACGCCTTTTATTAGGTTTAGGTTTACTAGGGCTATTTCTCGTAGTTGATTCTAGGGATCGACTTCTCTTTGTATTTCCTTTTTTATCTGATTTACTGGATAATACTTGGTGGTAAAACTTCATTTTGGATTATTATGTCACTGGAGCAGCTAGTAGTAAAGAAAAGAAAGGTAGGACAGAGAGGAAAGGGAACTAAATAAAAATAAAGAGTTCGTATGAGATCAGATCTGAATACGGCACAGATCAGCCTCATTCGGTGCCAGAGGCTGCACTGATAGCACTGGGTCTGTCTTGCCTTATACTGGGTGGGGATGAACCTGCCACGACCAGCACAAAGATAAGCACTCCTGTCTCTTAAATCACTTAATTTATAATTAATGTACTCACGTTATAAGTCCGTAATTAGCCACGAAACTTCACATTTTACTTCAATGGTACAGAGACTATGACTATGTAAAAAGCCGTGAATATACGATAAAGTTAATAGGTTTAAAAAAAGTATCACAGAGACGATGTTACTCACTACAGCGCGTGCTGTGAACTGCCTCTCATATAATGACCATAGTTTATTAATTCAATTTGAAATAAGACTAATGATTTAATATATACATTGATAAGTTCAGTTAATGATTCAGATAGAGACATTTGTAGAGGATTGCCATAAAATACATAACAGGAAATAAATTACACTTATCTGTGAAACAGGGGTAGAATGGTTTTATAGCTAGGTCTTCGCCTGGGCGCCTCCGTGTCTCGATGTCTTTGGATACTCCTCCACCGGCTCTGTCTTCCGCGCCTTCCTCGCTCCTTCCTCTTCGCGATCTGTCTAGAGAGTCCCTCCAAAGAGTGGAGTCCTCGACCCCCTCTTTCCTTATCCCTTTACCCACCTTGACCATGAGGTTATGACCCTTTTTAACTGACCGATCTATTTCTTTTCAAATCAAACATTGCTCTTTGAGTAAAAACATATTTGTTTTTGTAATGCCGCCTGGTACGATACATAGCAATGTCAATACTAAAATTCATTTAAAGCATTCTATTAAACCTTTCTTTAAATAAATTCCATTTAATAGATAAACCGAAATAATAAGGAATGTAAAGTAAAATATTCTGAGGTTGTTTTTCATTCATAATTATTGTATCTTGAGCAGTGATTGAGCATTCAAAAATAATTAGAAGGTAATTTTGTCAGACATGTTAATTTCTTTGCCCATCCATTTATGATTGTTATGTAATTTTATTCACGTTAATATTCTCGATAAACTAGACCAAATAGATTCAAGGTAAGTGGGAGTAGGCCAGATCAGTTATTCGTCCCAGACCTTCATGTAGAGTATTAGTAGTTGGTTGGCATCTTCAAAAAATTTGGAACACGTGATTTGAAATGAGATGAGAGAGGGACAATGAGTTATAAAACTAAAACATTTTGAATAAACGATTTCCAATAATGAAAATTAACACAAAAAATGAATACCACCTGCCTACAACTTTTGATAAAAATGAGTTAACAACGGTAACGCATTACTGTATGATATCACTGTTGCAAAGTTCAATGTTCAGCTTCAGCAACCCGGGATTCTGATATTCGGTCACATTCTTCTAACGGAAACTCTCGAAAACAAACATTATCGGCTTCATCGAAATATTCTTTTTTTTTATAATTTCATCGACTTTTACAGCAACTGTTCTATAACCTTTTTAGTTCTTAATAGCAAACATTGCATTTTTTATGGGTTTTTATTTAATAGAGAAATGTGGATACTTACATCTTTAAATTCTTCTGGCACTAAATACCAAGTATTCCTATCAATGGATATGCATTGAATCACGAATTTTTCTCAGTTTTCTTAACTACTTGAACATGAAGTAAATCGATTTCTTACTAGTTGAAATTTTGTAATTTAATTTGTAAGATTGTTTTGACGTGATTTTATTCTTTATTTATTAAGGAATTAAATTGCACGTCCTTTCAAACTGGTATTTTAACACTTTTCACAAAATCAATTCAACTAAACTTTAGCCTATATGTCTTATCAAAAGTCTAAAACATTAAACGTTGCAACAGTGATTTTATACAGTAATGCGTTACCTTTACTAAATCATTTTTATCAAAAGTTGTAAATAGGCGGTCTTCATTTCTTGTATTAATTTTCATTATTGGAAATCGTTTATTCAAAATGATTTAGTTTTATAACTCATTGTCGCTCTCTAATTTCTGCACAAATAACTAGACATGCACAGTAACATTACACTTGCTGGATACCTAAACTTACTGTGTATTTTTTATTTTATCAATTAAAAAAAAATGCTACATTTCCCGTTTTTACCTTAGTATTTCTACCACAGTCATTTCCAATGTTTTGTTTTCATTATTTAGTTCTTTCATACACTAATGTTAAAGTTAAATCAATGATTTGTATTTTAAATGAACTGTAATTATTGTATCTGCCACTGTTTTAATTTTTATAAATACTTTTCCTTCTTTATTGTTTTACAAAAAAAAAATAACTGAACATAGGTAAGTATTTGAATTTATTATTGTTGATGTTTCTACACTATTATTTTTATTATTGAGAGGAAAATAGTTGACTGGAAGATCTAATGCGGGATATACATAGTCTGGGGGTGCAGTCAGTGCAATTGTATAAGTTTACCTTATACAAAATAAGGTAAACTTATTTATTATGAGTGCTGACGTTTCGACCTACGTTGTAGGCCATCTTCAGGGATGATAGAAGCTGGAGTCAATATCTTATTTTGTGTTAAATTGACTGCAACCCCAGACTAACTATATTCCATATTATTTTTATTGTGTACTTTATTTGAATCCTCCTTATGCTAAAACGTATTTGTGCCCTTATTAATTTTTATCTCCAAAAAGTCATCAAAATACACTCAACAGCAAAAAAAACCGGACATTTAGATTTGGTCTTATAATTTTGTTAAATACATATATTAATCTTTTTCATTTATCGTTAGAATTGGTTAATTTATAGGCTATTTAAACAAAATCTGCCAAAAGTGAATAATTTGTATTGATTATTTACAAAAAAATACAAAATAAAGAAATCTATGTTAACGTGTGAAAGAACCATTATTATGGACCAAAATGAATAAAAAAAACTTGTCTATAAATCACAGAAAAGGCTTGGTTAATAAATTAAAGATGTTTAAATATGCGAAAAACTAGTTACAGTTTAGAATAGGTCCGACAGGTAAATCAACTTCAAGACTTGTTATTGCAATAATCAAATATTGGAATACACATAGATATAACACTGTATAAACAAATTATCACAGGCATTGATGACCGTATGGTTTTATGCCTTACAAACCCAAACAAACTTCAAGACAAATAAATCAAATCTGAGTTTTATCTAATTGTTCACTAATCCTGAAGGGATTAGTTCAATGGGCTTAGACCCTACATTCTCTGCAATAACTAGAATACCCACAAAAACAAACACATTGCTGAAAATTAGCTTTTTATACGAAAAATATGGTGTCCGGTTTTTTTTTTTGCTTCTTGTTTATTTCATAATTTAGACTATTAGTTACACATACGTAGTTGTTAACCAAATATTTTATAACTGCAACCCAATAAACCTTTTATTTTTGCAAAATTTGAAACCAGAGAGCCCCGGTTGAGAGCAGATAGCGTTAGTTACGCATAATGTGAACATATTCATCGCTTTTGGTAGTGCAGTCCCTCTGTTGGGTGGATTGTCCCCTGGCTTTCCCATGGGTCATATATATGCTCCATTTTGAATGGTTTAATGGCATCCCAATTATGCGTTCTCATTTTATCGTCTAACTAGAATGTAGTCCGTATTAAAAAAATAAATGAATAATGATGTAAAAACGATTAATTGGATTTTACAGTTTTCACCAATTTAGTTCCAATGTTTACTGTAGAGTTGAATATGATAAAAAGATCTACTGAACTGCGTATTTCTTTTCACATCGCAAAAGCAAAAAACTACGAACCAATTGTCTCAACTTGGAATAGAAAAAAATTGTCGGTTATGATTAAGAAAAACAGATTTAACTTAATCAACATTAAAAACACTGATCCGACTTGGAGTCATAAAAACAGATTATTGATTTTTTATACTCAAATGTTTTAGTTTAAGCCCTTCTTTTGTGTTTCTAACAAAAGATGGTGCGGACATTATTAATGAAGTAGACAAAATTTTTCCTGAAGTTAAATCATCAATGGAAGTTGATGCTGAATCAAGTAACGAAGAAGAAGTAATAGATGTCTTTGATAAGGTAAAAAACTTGAAAGGAAATGAATAGGTCTTGAGAATGTACTTCAGACAATATGGACAGAAGAGATGATGCCCTCTGGAAGGAGTAGAGTCTATAACCAAACCCGTGCATGAAAAATTGTTCCCACAGGTTTTAAAATCTTTCTATCTGCTTCATATGATAAGTCCACTACTGACAAAATTTTCAGCCTCAGGACCATCTAAGAGATAGGACATAGGAAATGAAGAAACATCATCTCTTCGTAAACATCAAGTCGGCGTATGACAGTGTATACGCCATATCCAGTATTCCATATCCAGCTATGGAAGAGATGCTGATTTCAGGAAAACTTATACAATTGATGAAAAAGTTAAAGACGAAAACAGTCATATGCTTAGTGCTAGTTAGAGGATATATCTCAAAAGAGTTCAATTCTGCTATATTCGCTTCACTGTCCATGCAATGGGTGAATCATCTCTGCCAGCCTACATTACTTTGGTCTAAGAAAACAGATAATCGGTCACATTCTATCAAGACTAACTAAGCTCCATATTTGGAGGAATGTTCGCTGATGGTGTTTGGACAAGGCGGAATATCCCAGAAGTATCCCAGGTATTTACAGAGCTTGACATAGTCCGGATTTTAAAATAAGGCAGATTCTGATTGACAGGACATTTGGCGCGGATGGAAGAAAATGAAGTACCAGAGAGAATGCTTATAGAGACCGTTCGTGGAACTAGGAAAAGAGTATCCATAAGCTGAGATGAATTGACGGAGTTGTGACTGGGCATCCTTGGTGTCAGGAATTGCGTGAGAAGTATTCGGGATCGTGAATATAAGCGGAGACGGTTGGTAGATGTAAGAACAATCGGGTTGTAGCACCTCAATAATAATAATAATAATAATACTGTTTTAATTTATTTTAACAACATACAAATACTTAATATAGATTAGCAAATGTCTTTAGTACAATCTCGAAGTAACACTAATTAGCTGATTCCTTGAACTATGATTATTCTTGCTACAAAGCACGGAATTTTAATATTTATCTGAGTGTTTGTTTTGTTTATTACGTTTCTTGTTCTATGTTTAGGTACGTTCTTTTTATAAAACATAATATAGTCAATAAAATTTATAAATGTTAAATCATACTTATTGAGAAATATGCTGCACAATAAAGTATTATAAAATTGTTACAATAAAACTAAGCTTGCTTTCCCTTGAAATAACAACTGACCCGGCCTTGCTATTGAGAAAAATATGCTCAATTATATTACTCAATCTAAGCTTACAAATGCATCATTTGTATAGTCAAAAATAGCATATAAAAATAGCATAAGATATTACTTATAAACTATAATCCTAAAAAGAAGGCCAAGTGTGATTATTCATTTATATAAATTATCTAATAAAAAGGTATTTCTTTTGCTTCAACAGGTAATAATGATTTTCCTCAAACAAATATTTTTCTAAAATTGCTTCCAACCTACAATTATTTTTAACTACGGTTTTCGAGTTCGTACTACCGTATTTTTTCTCTTATTTTCGCCACACTTTTTCCTCTTACATCACAACCGTATCCTTTAAAACATATTCCCTCCTTTTGATTTTGTAGCATGCAAGAATTTCGAATCGTAATGGAACGTGTTTATTATACAACATTTATATGTATATATATATATATATATATATATATATATATATATATATATATATATATATATATATATACATATATATAAAACTAACTACATATGTAATAAAATCGAAAGTAAATGTTAAGGGATATCTAAGTATAACTTAAGATAGCACTTAAAAGCTGTTTCCATCAACATTGTTGTTCATTAAAAAAATTGCTTCAACAAAGCTCGGGAGATGTACGATGGCTATTCAGCAAGTAAGGAACGTTTTCACCTGATGCCGCCAGGCGCGCGCCATTAACATATGTGTGCTCGAGATCGGCACCTCAGTCAGCGTCCAGCTGTGACAACGAGAACATATTCGCATTGCCCCTTTTTTATATTCAAATTTGAAATGTGTGCTGCACTCCGAAATCCCACCAGTAATGAGATGCGATCTGTGATTCGTTTTTTGTAGGAAAAAAACTTTAAACCAATAAAAAATGCATCGGGAACTGAGTGAAGTGTACGGGAACAACGTAATGATTGACAGTTCTGTCAGGAAGTGGTGCATTCAGTTTAAAAATGACCGAACAAACGTAAATGATGGAGAGAAGAGTGGACGTCCAACCATTGTGACTGACGATCTGGTCGCCAAAATTGACGAAAATATTCGTACAAAACCTTAGAAGATCTGTCCAAAACAAGCACCGAGGAAAATTGTCATTCAAAATTTTGTTTTTGCAAGACAAAGACCGACCTCACACCCAGACCGTACGCAAGACATCCTGAACCCGGTCAACTGGGAAGCTTTTCCTCACCCCCCCCCCCTGATTTTCACTGGTTCCGGAAAATGAAGACAACACAGCGTTTGACGATGAATAGGAGCTCCAGGTACGCGTTACTAAGTGACTGAGATCACAGGCAGAATTCTATGACACAGGAATTTCAAAGCTTGCCAACCGCTATGATAAGTGCCAGAAATTGAATGGTGATTATGTTGAAAAGAGGTATTTTAGTCCTTCTTTCAAATGTTTATAATAAACTGTTTTTCTTGTACTTGTTTTTTTTAAATTCCAATGTGCTCCTTACTTTCTGAATAGCCCTCGTAACTTATTTATTACTTTGTATTTTAGTTTGTTTGATCGGTTTATATTTAATAAAGGTGAAATAATATTTATTTCATAAAATGATTCCTTATAAATTATTGGAAAATTATTGAATATTATAGGGAGGAATAAATGTAGAATATTAATAACTAAGTGATAAAGAAGATAATACAAATAAGTAATAATAAAAATATTATAATAAGTATGTTTAGGCGTGATTAGACTGAATAATTTAATAGGAAGCAAATGGAGGTACCACGGGAATTTGAATGAAATCTCAGATATTAACAAAGCGTTCGATTTATTAATTTTAATAACATGCGAGATATCTTTTCTTAAATACTATGAAATATACATGTAAGAGAAAATACAAATTAATAATAGCTTCTACAAGAATAACTTAAAACTACACATGCAACTTAGCGATCTAATGAACAAAGTAGTAGTGAACAAAGTAGATTTAATACAAACAAAAGAAAAATGATTAATATGAATGGGAGCGATAATTAACAATAACAGAAATGCTCCATGCTAGCATAATGACCAAAGATATGATAACTACAAAATAAACTTGAACGTTGTAACGAAGTTTTCAATAAGGCGCGAAGATGTGCGAATTACTATTATCTTCGCCAGTGATCACGGCATGAAGGAGCAATGAGTATGATATCATGAATTAACTTGAACTGTCCGGTTGGTACCATGTAATACGTTAATCATCCGGAGAAAAATTAGTTGACAATTTGAGGCCTTATGGTAATGATAGGCGACTTACAATTTGTGTGATGTATACTCAATTATCATCATCTCAGCATAGCTTCTGGCGAGTAACAAACTTCAAGACCTCTGGACGTTCTCCTATGAAGAGCGGCTTGAAAGTGGAGTGTGCGATGGTCGTAGCTGCGAATGGCTGATAGAACTGCTCCGCTCAGCGATCTGATGGCAAGTGAAGGGCGCTCTGAGCGTCAATCCCCCCTCTCCTTGATTTTGGCGGTACAGTAAATTTCCGATTTTAGAGACAATGATCGGTCCGTTCCATCTGGCGGGTAGTCCAGGTCCGCGACTAAACAAAGTATATAGCAAATAAGTGATAACTTACTTACTTAATCTCTTCTTCTCTACCGCTTTAAGCAGTGTGAGCAGCCTGCATTTAGAGCTTGATCCATATGTCTCGATCCTGAACCAACAACTTTCTCCTTCTCCAGTCCAGGCCTCTCCTGTCAAAGGCTTCCTTAACCCCGTTCTCCCTGGTTCTTTTAGGCCTTCTCTGAGGTCTTCTACCTACCACCTTAGTCTCGTATGTGGCTTTAACCAAACGATCATCAGCCATACGGGAGGCTTGTCCGAACCATCTCATCTCATGTTCCTCAACGATGTCTGCTGCCGGTCGTATGCCCAGATTGGTTCTTATCGTCGCGTTCCTCACCTTATCACTTCTCGTTTCCCCCCTCAACTCATCTTAGATATCTCATTTCCATTTCTTGAAGTTGACTATTATGCTTGCTGGTGAGGGTCCAAGATTCACTTGAGTATATCAGGATTGGGAGAAAGGTATTTTTAAACACTGTTTTCTTGGTGGCTTTTGCAACTTAATCTTTTTCCAATAAAACCTTTCTTAAGAGATTTAAAGCATTTTCCTGCACATCTTATTCTCTCTTGTACCTCTATATCAATCCCACCATACTCATTTAGGTGGGCGCCAAGATATTTAAAGTCTGCTACTTGTTCCACAAGGACTCCGCCTAAGCGGACTATTCTGTCTCCTCGCTCTGCTCTCCTTCCTATTCTCATTATTTTGATTTTATCAACATTTATCATGTTGATTTTTCTTAGTTCCTCCTGAAGAACTCGGAGGTTGAACTGTAGGTTACTACATTTATTGCCGAATACTACCAAATCATCGGCGAAAGCAAGCAGTGTGAAGAATGTGGGGTCTTAAGTTTCTTTAACCCGGGTGGAAAGGCCTCATTTTCAGTTGTGGTATTCTAAGAGCAGAATCCAATACTATGATGAAAAATGTGTAATAAAAAAAAGGTAACTAGAATAAGGAAGGTAATACAAGTACATCTAACAGATATGGCGAAACACAAAAAGACAATACTGGACATGAAGACCTAATATACTAATAAATCTAATTGAGAAGGAGAAACACAATTAATAAGTGTAGTGTAATATAAGATGAAGTACTTTCTTAAATGGAGTACGAATAGGTTGTTTTTTTGTATTTTCACGGATCGTTTGAATGGCCCCATATCTTCAAGAATCTATTCCACTCTATTGCTATCTCTATTGCTTCCTGAAGGATGCATGTGCAAGAACTGGACTAAAAATATTCACAAGGCCTACTGTTCAGAGATTTACAAGATAATGTTATTATTTATATGGTTAGGCCTAATTTAAAAGAATAATCGGTTCGTTACCATCGCTACTAATAGGGCCTATCTTTAGATGGAAAATAACATTAATTATGCAATAAGGAAAACCGTGTCTAAGGTTATCCAAGGTCGACGACCATAGGGCGGTTGGAATCTTCAGTAGGAGCCGCAGACTCCATCGTAACGCTTTTGAATAGAGTGAGCATCGGAGCTCCCACACGCAAGGTGAGAGGTGCATTTACTTTTGTTTTTATTTTAATTTTTTTTAACCGTCTCATCTGAGGTATTAAAGTGTATTAAACGAGATATGTTTAGTGAAATCAAAGTTATTTTATACTTAATAAGAGTTTGTTTTGCATTGTAATAATCATTTTACCTTAAATATTACATACGATTGTAAGGTTATAATAGCCCATATATTAGTAATCACCCATGAATATGACCATAATTTTCAGTTTTCAAAAAAACAGCTTATTTGATAGGAAAATGTGTACTTACCAGGTTTCCTTAAATAGGTAATATGTAACATTAGCACAATAAAAAGGCATCAAGAAGAAAGAACTTCTAAGATAATAGTGAATTTACTTGGCAAGATTTAATAAAACTAGTATATTCCTTGATTGTTATTTTCTAACAATCAACAATCAACTTGCATTTTCGGGCCTTGTAAGTTTTTGGCAAATGTACATTGAGTACGAATAGGTTGTTTTTTTATATTTTCACGGATCGTTTGAATGACCCCATATCTTCAAGAATCTATTCCACTCTATTGCTATCTCTATTGCTTCCTGAAGGATGCATGTGCAAGAACTGGACTAAAAATTGCATTAACAGTTAAAATTATGTTAAAAACAAATTTTCGAAATGGAAGTGGGTGTACATCCGATATTAAAATCCTTTTAAATATTAGTACAGAACCGATATTAATCTTTAAAAAGTAAACCATGATAGACAAATTATTTTAAAACTGTTATTAATATTCAGGATACAATTTTTTTATGAAATGTTTTAAATTCATTACATGGCCTAGTATTTTTGTTTATAATTTCCTATTCTATATTGCGAGATTCTAAACTTTTTTTTTATCTGACTAAAAATGACAAAGTTATAAAAATATTGTGAAAATTTCCCTCTTTTTTTATTATATAGGACAATAAATCCATAAAAATAATGTTTTCCACAAAATTTCTGAATTTTGAAGTTTTTAATTATTGTTAAGGCAAATTGTTCTTAAAATGGGATGTGGCAAAATTAAAGCAAAAAGAAACAAAATCAGTAAAATCAGAATTGTATTAAATTTGTTGTAAAGAACATCTTCAAAGCCAAATTTACAAGATACATGGTAAAATTATAGTTTAAGTATTATAAAGTTTATTGTTCAACACAGAAATGTTACTGAGCATTAAATGAACTAAGTATTGTGTAAATATATGGCTGAACTATACTCGTTGAAACCGTTATGGCTGTGAAATAAATCATTGCCATGGCAATATTATAATCTCTAACGCAAATATTATAAAATGTCCTAAAAAGTATAATATTTTGTTATAGATAACACTAATTGAATATTTTGAGTGTAGTTATTATGCTTAGTGTTATAAATTTTATTTTGAAATATCTCCTTATATTGATGGATCAATTTCAAATTTTTATAAATTAATCTTTAACGACAGGATAGTCATCAAATTTGAATTTGAAGAATTATTTATGGCTTTATCAGTGCCTATGTTAAGGGACCTTTGATAATAGCCGTTACAGATATTTGACTCCCAAACTTTTCCTCATAGATAATTGCTTAGGGAAAAAACAGAATTGCCTGGAGCAACTGCTCTTCAAGGCTGTCCACTGTTGAAGCTCTGAAGAAATCAGTTAGGCTCAGCTGGAACAACCTAGAAAATCAGTTATTTAAATACAGCAACATTTTGATGTAAATAATTAGTAAATATATTAACTTAATTACTTCAAGACAGGCTTACTTTTTTTTTCATTTCACTAGTTTTTTTTTATTTATAAATTTGTTATAAATACAAGTCCTTCAATCATTATCAAAACTCACCAGTGGTCTGTCCCTATATTTTAAAATTTATATTACAATGAAAAGCCGTCGGTTAGTAAGTTAAAAAATAAAGGATTGGGATACGAATTTAAGAAATATATTTTATAGTGTCAGTAATTAGCTATGAATTCTTAAGGATGCACAACTAAAATGTTGAAAAGATATAACGTTTTTAAACATTTATGAATCTGGTTATTGCCTTTAATTAGATATTCGGATAAATAAACTCGAATATTTAGATATTTCACCTAAAACTCGATTTATTTTGTTATTATTGAGTATTAATAGTTGACATGACATATCAATGAGATAGTCCGGATGGTGATCAAGGACAAGATAAATTTGTATGTAACTGCCTTCCTCTCAACTATCGCTACAGATTTTCAACATGGTTACATTTTCCGTGTTTAGTTTTTGATTTTTTTTTTTTTTTTTTTTAATGCACACAGGTATAAAATACTCAGAGATTCGCTCTTCACTAAATTGATATAAACGAATTAAAAAGTTTTACCCACCAAGATCCAGGGTTTATAGATGAAAATATAATAATTTTTACAAAAGTAAATAACTGAAGCAGTCGAAATTAAAAAAAAACAATAAAAATAATTCAGAACCTTCAGAATAAACATTATAAAATGAAAAGAAGCATTTCATCTCCTATCCACCGTAAAATAATGAACGATTACAAAATTGATGAGTCAGTCTATATAAAATAACGTTTCTTCTTCTATAGTAATTATAAATTACTTCTTAAATATTATGTAGTTTTTAAAAAGTGTTATGTCCTTGAATTCAATAAAAAAAACGTTGTCCTGTTTAAAAAAACTTCGAATTTCAGAAATTAGACAACACGAATAAGTATACAGACCAATTTATGCAGTAAATCATTCAATGAATCGTATAAACAATGTTTAAGTTATTTTTTAGACCGTGCAAAAATTCCAACGAAAAGCCTCAAGTCTCCAAACTAAAACAGAAATAGAAATTATCTGTCCAATATTTCGCCCATTCAGGCATCCTCAGGGTAAAAAGAGGATAAAAGAAAAACAAAACATGGATAATGCACCCAAGAAACATCCCACCACCTCGAAGGCTCAAATGCAACTAATGAATCATAAGGAAGGTTACTCGACCCCAGGTGGTTAAGGTTAGATAAAAACAGCTGGTAGATACTTCAGAAATTCAAAATTCAATATACACTCACCAAACTTCAAAAAGCACCACAGGAAAAATAAATAATAGCAAACAACAAAAAACTTAAGACGAAAGACCATATGAAAAAATGAAAGTAAAAATGCAAGAAAAAAAATAAAATAAAATAATTACGTTATCAAGAAACCAGATTAACATTTATGTAAGGTCTTTTTTTACTTTTCAGTATTTCAGTTATTATGTTTATGCAAGATATTCCTATCAAAAATAAATGTTAGCGGTATATTTTCAAACTTTTAATATGTTTGCATCCTTATGGCCTACGCTGCATTTTTTTTTTCTAATTTGGGTATCGTCTATATATTCTAACAATGAACATAGATTCTAAAAAAGTATTCTTAAAATTTTAAAGTATACTTTATACTTTTAAATAGCTATAATTTTATAAATATGAATCAAAATTTCTTCTGTGTCTGATAAATTGAAATATTTTTTTTTTAGAATAGAATAATTTATTGATATTTACAACTGTAATTATATTACATCAAGTAAATCTGCTGTATAAACATAGGACATAAAAAAAAAAAAAAAAAAAAAAAAACACTGTGGAGAAACTACCCATCTCTCGAGGTCTCGAGGCCATCTTCTATTGAGACGCCTCAGAGGGTTATCAGGAATAGTATGGGAAGCAATTTGAGAAACTAGTGGATTCAAGTGTGTATGGAGCTTGTAATGGAAGGATAGGTATCGAGTTTGGGCCAAATCAGCAACATATGGGATATTAAGTTCATGATGGAGGAGTTTGTTTGTGACATTATAAGGAGCATTGGGGATATTACGAAGGATTTTGGATTGTAAGGATTGGATACGAGATGAATTGGATGGTTTAGTAAAGCCCCAAAGCTCAACTCCGTATGTCCAAATAGGTCTGATAACTGTCATGTAAATGAGTCTTTTGTAATTAATTGGGAGCTTTGAACGTTTGTCCAGTAAATGTTGAAGTAGGCGAGCAGTTTCTTGTCTTTTCTGTCTTGTATGAGCATGAAATAAATTTGATTTTATTAGCGTGGAATCAGTTTTCTCCGAAAGAGAGTGTGAACTATGAATTTTTCGATTAAGTTTATTTCGTTTCTATTCAGTAAAATAAAATAAGGGAACAATAGAATTTATTGTCAAAAGAAATAACATCTGATGAGTCCAAAGTGATGAGTTACAGTAAATAAAGTAATAAAGTAAAAATAACAGTAAATACTGATAATAACACTTTTATTAGTCAGATTTAGATCTTATTTTAGATTGCATCTTTGGTGAACCGGATTCCCAAGCAACATATATTGTACATTTGATGAAGCTTTAGTTGTTTATATTTAATTAATCACTAATCTATTAATGAATTTTATAAATAATAATATTTTAACTCATTACAGATAAAAAGTCATGAAGCGGTTATTATTTCTGTTCCTGGTGGGTACTTTGTACACCGAAGTCACCCCTAAGAAGTTATTAGCCTTCTTCCCCTTGATCGCCAAGTCACACCATCACATCTTCAGGCCTATCATGGAAGAGTTGACAATGAGAGGCCACGAAATAGTTTATGTGACAGGATACGCTTACGAAAATGGTCCTCCGAAAGGAATCACACAGATTGACGTGAAAAAATATTTACCTTTCAGAGAAGGTATGTCACTTTTTTGAATTATTTATATATATATATATATATATATATATATATATATATATATATATATATATATATATATATATGTATATATACCTTTTCGGATATTTATTTGGAAATTAAAATAAAACATATGGACCGATTATAAATGGTTTTCCGGTTTTATTATGTAGTATTTGATTATACATATATCCAGAAACATTATTTCAAAGAATAAACAAACGTGACTGGCAATGATAATGACATTAATTATAAATTTAGTTTTAGAAAAAAAAAAGGAATAAATTAAAAGCAAATTTTTAGAATTCAATAACTGTAGTTAGAATCAGAAAGTAGCCAATCAAATCATTGGAAGAATAGGCTCCACCCCCCAAGTTCGAAATGCTATAAATACCGAATTACAGAAGAACATTTTCAGTCTCAGATTAAGCCCTAAGGAGCTCGCAGTATGGCCAGCAAAACGTCGGTAAAAAACATTAAGTCGAGCATAACGGTTGATATCAGAATAAATACGTGATGAATGGGTTATTATATTTTTATTTTTTTAGTTATCATAAATGTATTCTTATGAAATTTCAGAAAAATAATCTTTGTTTGCCTTTCAAACGCCAACCACATATCGAAATTGAACCTCATCGGTTGGGTTATAAAATTTGTTTCATTCATTATCATTATTCCTTATCGTATTAGGAATTTTATAATGACCCTATTGTTTTCTTTTTCAACTTGATACTGCAGCTGTATATAGTGTTAAGTCGACTATCTGACAACTCTTCACAGATTTTCCATAAGGTCAAATCCATCCTGAATCCAAGAAAAATTGAGTTGAGAACAAAAGATCTCTTTAAGGGCCACTGTTTGCTACAAAGTTCTCTAAAGAATATAAAATTTGTCGATTCTTAGCCACCTGCCGTCAAGTTATTGAAAAAGGAGAGAAAATATACTGCCTTAAAGTTTAGTTCTAGACTCATAAAGACTAAGGTACTTAAAACAGATAATATATGAACTGGAAGAAATTACCAGACCTCTTCTTGGCTGGGAAATCCTTTACAAAACATACTGGTGGTTGTTATGAAGGGTTTTCCATCATTCAAAATAACAGAAATAGCATTTCTGTATTATATCTACGGCCAAATATACAAACACCAATACTTAACTTTTTTATTGTAAATCATTTTATAAAGAGTATTAGAGGAAGCTCCAGAAAAATATTTTTCATTATTCACCCAATTTGCATTCTTGTCCCAGAATTCTAAAATGGATAGTAACAGCACCTTTGTCCATAAAGCTAAAATATATTAGTCAATTACACAGGCCAACAAAATTTTTTTTTTGAAAACTGTTTTAACTTCATTTTAAAAAAGGTTAACTAGACTTAGTTATATAATTTATTCTTTAAATTTGGAGAAAAAATCTATATCCAGTCAATATTTTTTATTATTTATTCATCTAGATACGTTTCGGCCTAACTGCCATTCTCAATCTTCCGTTTTAACATTGTTTCATTTTTTCAATTATATGGTTAACAGTTCAACCATAAGTCATTAATCTGTAAAAATCATGTACTATTTTAATTTTTATAGTTGATCGTTATAGATTTTTATGTGCTTAATCTAAATCTGCCCTTAGTTTTTTTGTATCACGCACAGTTTTCCAGCAATATGCTTTGAATTATATGGTATAAACCCCTATCTAAACCCATATACGGTATACGGGGGAATTAATGAAATATGCTACATCATAAACATGGTTTATATTTACAGTGGCTACTTAAAACATTGATATAATGCGCTAATACAGGTTTCACTTGTCAACTGGAATTGGTCTATACTTTCTTTCTCTTTTTTATTTGTAGTTTCTCGTGTAGCTTTTTCTACGATAAGTTACTTCTCGGTGGAGTGACCTACAGTAGTCCCCCATCAAGTTGGTGTTCCAGCGGCCCAGGTAGCGTTTTTCCCTCACTTTAACGGACTGGTGAAAACGCTCACCTTGCTCCTCACTAACATCTCCCAAATTGTCTAGCAAGTAATCAAGGTGGCTGTTCAAAAAGTGAACTTTCAGGCTCATTAAACATCCTAACTTTTTAAATTTCTGTAACATGTTAGCTACAATAGAAACATCCTCTGGGTCTTTTTCATTTCCCAAGAACTTTGTAACGACTAGGTTAAATGATACCCATGCTTCTTTCTCATTTAAGGTTGTGGATTCAAAGTCAAACATAATTTTTTCTAATGTCAGGTCTGACAAAGACGCCTGCTTTTAGTTTAGCTTCTGATTAGATATTGTACTGAGCACATGTACAGGAAACGTGAAAGTGAAGTTAGGTAGTAAACAAAACATCAGCTGTTAACAGAAAAAAGAATCAACCTTTTTTGGCCAGCAAATGTGTTTCAGCAGTGCTACCAACTTCATCCACACCTAGTTTTTCAGTTATTTATTTTAAATATTAAAGCTGTTCAATTCTTTAAATAACGCTTAATTTAGTAAAGTTAACTATAAAATGTGAAGAAATTTAGGGTGATACAGTTTTTTAAATATCATATTGGATTCAGTACAAACGTTTTTTCATTCTACAGCGGGAGTCCTAAATTTTCCTATCCAGTTATAATTAGGACTCTGCAAGTACTGCAAGTCTGCAAGTAGACTCTGCAAGAGTAGCTGACACTGGTTTGGAATGATGGAATACCTTCCGAAGGAGGGCTACCAGTCGGGTTGTGAACCCGCGATTTTGGTCACTATTTCTTATGCTAAACACTACACTATAAGAGACCCAATATATGTTAGTTACATGACTCACTAATCTTTCTATTGCTTTTTTCAGCTGAAGGGAACGTGACTGACTTGATCGGTGCCACAGCCTTCGACAGCACATGGCAGTTTTACAAATTCGGTGTAAAACTGTCCCATTTGATCCTCAACAGCCCACCAATCAAAGAACTGATACATTCCGATGCTAAGTTTGATGCTATTTTGATGGAGTCATACGCAGTACAAGAATATCAGAGTGCTTTCATTCACAAGTTTGGTTGTGTCGGCATTGAAATTATACCAATGGGTGAGTGATACATCTAAATAATCTTAGTTTTGATTGATCAATTATAAAAATTAATTATATTTTTATTTATGTTTGTCACCACTCGGCGAAGAGCTCCAACCCCAACCCCTTTCCACTTACGTGTGGGGGGCAGGCGGTGGTGGCCTGCGAGGAAATAACTAAAAGACTAGACGGATTGAATATTACAGTTAATACCAAGAAGACCGACTTTATTATTCTCTCCTTCCAAAAGAATAAACGCCCTCTACCTAAGATTTATAGAGTAGCAGTCAAAGTTGACAAACCTGCGAATATGATAACGTATCTAGGTGTCACCCTCGATCGGCAATTGACGTTATCCCAACATTGCAATAAGAAGATCAGATCGGTGAGAACCAAATCTTACAGCCTTAAGCACCTTTTAATCTCACCGAACTTATCACACTGCCTTAAAGTAATGATCTATAAGCCAGTTATTAGACCAGCACTCCTCTATGGGGCGCCTATGTTGAATAACCTTTCGCCAACAACTTCAAAAAGGCTCCAACAATTTCAAAACCGTATGCTGAGGCGTATAGTAAGGCACACTTCTCTACAAAGGACGAAATCAGACATAATACACGAGACTCTCGGACTCCCGACGGTGACAGACTTCATCACACGGAGGCATATCAAATACTTTGATAGCCTCCAACACTGCACGAACCCACTATTCAACACACTTACACCGACAGGCCGACCTCAGCGCTGGCAAACACATGTACAGACACTCAACATGGACTGAGTAAACTACTAACAAACTCCAATCAGACAGAACTAGTGAGCTCCATCACTAGATCCCCACTCCTCCCATCTTATTAATCTTAAAGAAAATTCAATGTACAATCCTCTCTTAAAATGTACCTGTTGCAGTAAAAGAGATGCCATGTATCATTATTAATATTAATATGTTATGTTCAAAAATTAATAAAAGCCAAGGAGTTAAGAAAGAAAAAAATATATAAATATAAATATAAATATAATAAAAATAGCAATATAAAAGAAATATGTTTGTCAAAATCATAATACAATAAATATACTGAGTGGCTAAGACGTGTCATTAAATACAATTATTTAGTTGGTTAACTTCTTTTTAAAGCGATAAAAAATTAGTCAGTCTGCTGCTTGAACTTTTCTTTAGCTTGTATATAAATAAATGAACATACCGATGTATTAATGCTTAAGAAAGAACCACTGGGTTTGTAGTGTCTGAATTTTCTTTTTCGTTCTCGATTTGTTAAGTCCTGAAGGTTCAATGATTTCTCTTAAGTAATTAAAGTGGGAAACTCTTATAAAGCAACATTGAGTCTAAATGGGCAGATTGTCATAAGATTTTCGTTCTATGAACTTGTTACTATTATTTTTTTAAGCTCAAAGCGAAAAAACAAATAAATATTTTTCAACATATAGATATATAACAAATAAAATTTATTTGACATTTTGTATTATTTTTATGTTTAGACGTTATGTAATAAACCAGAGAAATAACAGAAAGTATGTATATATGAAATATTACATTTTTATACTGTTTGTTGAGGAATCCAATTTTAATTTTATTGATCTACATGACTTTCCATTTTATTTTCAAAAGTAAAGGAAAGTCATAAATGTACCCGTTCATAAATAACGCTATTTTTACAGTCTATTTTACCTTTTCAATGAGACAACTGCGATAGACAAGCGATGAGTGATTGTTTATTTTTGTATTTTTGACATAAAGATATAACCAAAAGTAAGGAAGAAATAGTTGGGGGTGCAGTCAATCAAAACACCTAAATAAGTGTAACTTATTTATAATGTGCCGACGTTTCGGCCTACAATGTAGGCCATCTTCAGGGCGAATAAAACACGCGGCAGCTAGGCGAGCTCAGACCCAAGTCTTTACCCAAGTCTGTGTCAGACTTGGGTCTGAGCTCGCCTAGCTGCCGCGTGTTTTATTCGCCCTGAAGATGGCCTACATTGTAGGCCGAAACGTCGGCACATAATAAATAAGTTACACTTATTTAGGTGTTTTGATTGACTGCACCCCCAACTATTTCTTCCTTACATTAGAAGATTCAGTCGACCAATTCTTCTCTAATATAACCAAAAGGTTTGAGTTTTTATGAATGGAATAATTTAATAATTAATGGAATGAATCATCATTAATAATGTTAAAAACTGTTTCTAGCTGATTTCAGTTGGGTGAACGAGCTCACTGGACTACCATCCAATCCTTCTTATCAACTAGATTTCAAATCTGAAGTGACGGATGACATGAACTTCTTCCAGAGGATGTACAACGCCTACGTTGTCACGATAAGTACCCTCATTAGTTATTATAAACTGATTGAAATGCAAAGAATTGTAGACCAGTACTTCACGTACCCGGGCTGGGAGACACGACCGCCTCTGACCCAGCTTCTTGCAAACAGGAGTCTGATCCTTACCAATTCCCATTTCGCCATTGGATATCCTTCGCCGCTCACATCCCACAGGAAGGAGATCGGAGGAGTCAATATTTTGCCGAATAAACCCTTACCCCAGGTAACTATTTTCGTTTGTTGTATTTTTTCTGTAATAAAAAAAAAATAACATTTAACGTTGAGGTTTACATATATGTCAACTAAAAATAACAAATTAATTCGAATGGAGAAATAAGCGTACAAAACAATACCGTATTCATTAAGAATATTCTACACAAATCTGCTTCCATGATTACTACATGATTTGTACAAACTATTTTCATGGAGAGAGTGTACTTGCCTAGAGAAGCAGAATTTAAAACACGATATAATTTAATTGAAATTTATTTTCCTTCAATTTAGAAAGATAATTTTTTCAAATTTAGTTTCTTTTGTCTTAATTACATTAAAATTATGAGCTTTTATTTTTAAGTATTTACAGAGGAGAATGATATTTTATATAATTTTTTAAATGCGCAAAATAAATAGGAGTAATGCTTATTAGATCCTAGAATTTTAATTTTTTTTTTATTATTTAATGCATCAATATTTAGTAAAATGATCATCTGCTACTGCTACTGAAGGAACATTTAACAAATGTATTTTGAAAAATTACATATAAATGGTTATGAAGAAAGGAGATAGTTGGGGGGTGCAGTAAAAAAAAAACACTGAATAATTACTAGACTTATAATTATGTGCCGACGTTTCGACCTACAGTGTAGGTCATCTTCAGGGCGATTTGGAGAGAGAAGCCGTTGGGTGCACCGGCTGGTTAACAGTCTACGTCGGCACATAATTATAAGTCTAGTACTTATTCAGTGTTTTTTTTTTTACTGCACCCCCCAACTACCTCCTTTCTACATTTGATCATCCAGTCAACTATTTTCCTCTCATAAACGGTTATAGTTGATTTTTTTTTTTTTTTTACTTTTTATCGTATTTTCTTCATTTTCTCTAGTTGTATTTACATTGAAACATTTAACCACGGGGAGATATGATGTTTAACTCGAAGTTCGCAATAATACGGAGAGAATGAGCAACCAGTTCACCGGCTAATTGATATCAGAAGAGGTTGGCGTTTCTCAGGGCGGCATTTCCCAAGGTTTAGACAGATTCAGACCTTACAATCGGGCTTATTGATGTATTTTATAATTAAAGTAACCTAAAATTAGCAAAGTACATATCACAAAATTAGCATTAATTATATTAATTTTCACGCAGTTTAGATCATGTTATAACTCTTATATACGGCGATGCATATGATCATGAAAGAAATGAAGTAGCTGCAAAATAAAATTTGTTCCTTATGGGCTATTCCAGTACTATTTATCTATTTACAAATGTAAATTTTTATTCTTGACTACATCCATCTGAGCGCTCACAATCTAAGAGATTTTATGTGGTACATATTAGTAAATGTAAAAATTAATTTTCTTTTTTGCTATGAACTAAATTGTTTTTGATTGGAATTGTAGCCTTACTCAAGCATTAGCCTATTATTTCAGGATCCTTGATACATTTTTGCACTTTATTACTATCAAGCTGAATTTCAGTGAGTAGCTTCGTTTTGATGAAACGCCCAACAATTTCCTTTGCGAAAATTCTCGACTGTGGTAGCTAACAGAGGTAGCAAGGATAAAATATTTCGATTTGATGATTCTCCAAAATTTAAGGATAACGTACCACGTTATTTGTAGGACAATATAACTGCTAAGTAATAAAAAAAAAATCAGCTGGTTAGTAATAATTTTTGATGACCACGTTATCGATCAACATGTATCGATAACGAGGTCATCAAAAATTATTACTAACCAGCTGATTTTGTTTGTATTACTTAGTTAATATTTATATAATTTAGCAGTTTTATTGTCCTACAAATAGCGTGGTACGTTATCCTTAAATTTTGGAGAATCATCAAATCGAAATATTTTATCCTAGCTACCTCTGTTAGCTACCACAATCGAGAATTTTCGCAAGGGAAATTGTTGGGCGTCTCATCAAAACGAAGCTATTCACGAAGATTCAGCTTGATAGTAATCAAGTGCAAAAATGTACCAGGGATCCTGGACTATATACTATCACCACTACGAAAGTATTTTAGAATCAATAGGGTGCCTCATTTATATTGCCCTATATACATGTATTTATTAATTATTGTTTTCAAAATAAACATAGTTTAAATTAACTATATAATATTTACGTAATATCTACATAACATTAATTTATCGAGCTTGATAAAAATAAATTATTCAATAAGACTTAAACAACAGCGCTTTTAATAATCGTACTTAAATCTGGAAGACATCAAGATTGGACAAAATTCGAAGTCAATGGAAAAGAGCGGGTTGTTTTTATCTTCAATTACCTGGTACCGTAAAACGGGGTGAATAGAAACAGTGGGGTGAATAGAAACGAAACTTCATTTTTTTATATATAATTTATTTCCTACATAACTATGTGGCAACTATTGCTATACTTTAGGCTGAAAGGGAAATAATGGTTTGTTTGGTTAGCAGCACAGGTTCCTGTTTGTATGTCTTGTTGAATTTTACCACACGATTTTTGTGTTTTTTTTATCCATTTTGATTTTTCCAGGTAGGTCATAATACGTAGTTCTTCAAAGTAAATAGCTGTACAAAGCATAGTTTAATTATTCAGATAAAAGATTAAGGCTTACTTTAAGCTTTAACTTTAACAATATTATTTCAAAAATTATTCATGTTTTTTAAGTTAGGTTTTCAGAATTTATGGGGTGAATAGAAACACATAATTTTTAGTGTTTCTATTCACCCCACAAGAAAAATTTAATACTTAATCACATTTATACTATATAAAATACATCTTATGTGTTTTATATTTATGTTAGACTCTTATTTGACACAGCAGGACCCTGTAAAATGCCAAGAAAATACAAACCGGTGGTTGGAGGGGGCTACAAAAAGTCTGATCCAAAAACAATCGAATACACTTTCTGACATACAGAAAGGACTAAGCCTTCGGAAGTCTGCTGAGAGACATGGTTTGCATTATAGTATTATATATCGACACTTGAAAAGAGGTCTCAATATGAAGAACCATGGTGGTCAGGCAGCATTATCTCTCGATTCAAAGGCATGATATTTTTCAAAGATGACCTGTCCGATTACACAATTTATTAATCATAATTTAATCTTGTTAAATACGGTAATTGTCTACCTATTCAATTTCTTTACTTACAGTTATGTAACTTCTTTTGGTTATGTACTGTAATAAATCATTACGTTTAGAAATAAATTTGTATTTATCCATTTACAAATTAAAAATACCTTATTTAACTGTTTCCATTCACCCTCGATTCGTTTCAATAGAAAAAATATGAAATCGAAGTACTGTTTCTATTCACCCCCATTTGCGGGGTGAAAAGAAACACCATGTTTTAATTTTTTTTCTTTAAAATGAAATAAAATTAAAAAAATTAAATACTATAAACAAATAGGTCTAACAGAGACCTGTGTTTGGTAAAAAAATTGTGTATCTAGAACAAGTACAAATATGTAAAATTTCAAACCAAAGTTGAAAATTGTATCTATTCACCTCGTTTTACGGTAGTATGTTTCGATAATTGCACTACAGGAGGACCCTGTGGAGAGTTGAGTTCTCTAATTGGATTCCGAAAACTGTAGACGAGGAAAAGCGAAATGCCTAAGAGGGCTCTCATTCTTATTTCACTGTGTATATGAGCTGTTATTTTTGGAAGTGGTATAAGTCCATTTGGATCTAAAAAAAAAATCGTTTATTTTTTTAAATGATTTTAATAATTGTAATTTTATTGTAAAATTTGAAATGTTTATAGAGTTAATATCATCAGATTTTGCTACGTTATAAGTGATAAAAACATTTTCCCGTTTGACGAAATGTTGAAACCAATTCAAACAGAAACTCATAGATACAGCGAATATGAAAACTTTAGACCTTCCATTTCCAGAAATAATAGCTGATGTAGTGTATATTTAACTAATCAATCCACATTATTATTGTAATGCTAATTATATTGGTACAACATTATTTATTGTTCAGTTTATCCCACTATTTCCCCTCTAATCATTTTACACTCTTTTAATAATAAATAAAAAATGATCTTTTATTAATTGATTCCAGCATTTGCAAAAATTCATGGATGAAGGTACCAATGGTGTTATATACTTTTCTCTCGGTTCGAATATAAATGTCTCGGACCCGAACAACGAGCACATCGCCCAGGCATTTATGGGCACGTTTCGGGAACTGCCACACAAGGTTTTGATGAAATGGGAAATTGAATACACGGGAACACCACCGCCCAACGTTAAACTGGAGAAATGGTTTCCACAGCAAGACATTCTAGGTATGTATATAACAAAATATTTATGTTTTTTTTTTTTTACATCGATTAAAAGGATTTGATGCGATGTCAGAAGCTAAAGCAATATGATTACAATATAATTGAACATGACTAGTAGTTTTTAACAAAACTATGAATTCATTTAACTGAGGGACTTACCTAAGGAAAAAAAATATTTATTTTTTGGGCTTAACAAACTTCTTTTTAAAGTTGTTTTATAATTTTCTATTTAGGAACAGTATAACTTAGAATTTAAACCTGTACCCAGCTTGATATAGAATATATTTAAAACTCAAAACACCTAATGTTTCAATGCAGGTATTTGAAAATTTGTCTATGTCTGGTCTAAATTTAGCCAGGTGAGGTTATTAGTAGAGCAAAGCATTTCTACTGGAATGATTCTATTGAAATTATTTTATTAGTCACTATAACATTTTTGAAAGCTTGAAACTTATTTATTTTAACTTATGTAATTATTTCTATAAAACTTCACTTTCGAACATGATGCAACTCAAATTATCCATTTATTAACAAAGAAAACTTCATCATACCCTATCATGAAATGGAATATCAGATACTTCGTTCCTAAACAGAATGGTTCAACCAAAAATAATCCTACTATAAGCTCAACTCTGAAATGGAAATTTTTGAGTTATGTTGTTCTTTTAAACAAGCGATATGTGGCCTAAAAAATTGTCTAACTCCATCACTTCAGGAAAAATTTATAGAGATGTTCATTCCAAGATAGATTGGTAATATAAAATACATTTTCGTTTCTGTTTTCCATATGAGTTTGATAAAAAGTGTGGTTTTGGTTTTTATAAATAATTAACAATTGATTATCCAAAACCTTTCAAATAAACTGTAGGTGCATTATGATATTAAATATATTACCATCAATTTAATCAATATTTAAGAATCTATTAAACATTTAGATTTGTTTCGTAATGAAATATTCCATATACAGGATTTTTTTTAGCTATAATTTAATTAAATCATTTATTTAAAATTAATTGAGGCTGTTTTTTAATTTTAATTTTAAATTTTGAGTTATCATCTAGTTCCTAAGGAGATTGAAAAAGTATATAAGGGAAATTATTATATGAAAACTTAACTGATGAAACTTAATTATTTTTATCAATAAAATTGGTGAACGCAGTATTTTTGTATTAAAACATATTTATGGTCACACCCAATCGAAAAATAACGTAATGATCTCTACTAATGTACTGGCTTTTACTTATATGTCTTAATTATTGGCCACAATATAAAATAAGATGCGCTAGTGGTTATTTTATTTCTTGAATACTAATACATACATTGAAAACCATCCGAAACACAATTTTAATTTAATTATGATAAACAAAAATTATCATAGGCTTTGACTATTATATATTGTTCAATATTAAGTTAAATATTACTAAATACGTTACTTTATACTTAACTAATTACACATTTTTCTGTTATCCAGCAGCTAATAAATAATGCTTTTGTTCTTCATTGGGAGTTTAATAACAAAAAACCATCAGCATACTGCTAATAATTTACTTACTTATAGAAAAATAGGTATAGGGATACTTTGAAATACCGGCAGTTAAATATATTTTCGAAATACTGTGATCATAATTAAATTTTCCAGCGCACAAGAACTGCATCCTGTTCATTACCCACGGCGGTCTTCTGAGTCTTATGGAATCTGTTCACTTCGGTGTCCCAGTGGTAGGTATCCCGTTCTTCGCCGATCAGGCAAAGAACTTCTTCTTCGTAGAGAAAGTAGGAATTGGAAAAATGATCAGGCTTGAAGAAGTAAACCACGAAAGAGTATTGAACACAATAACGGAAGTCCTTTCAAACAAGAGGTATTATAAAAAAAAAAAAAATTATCAAATACAGTATTATAAACATAAAAAGTACATTGTGTGTAGTAAATTTAAGGTGTAATAATTCGCTATTAATTTATTCTAATTTTCTAGGTATAAAGAAGAAATAATGAAAAAATCGAAAATCTTCCGTGACAGGCCGGAAGAACCAGTTAGAACTGCAGCTTTTTGGATAGAGCACGCTATGAAGTATCCAAATGCACTAACTCCCAAATCGGCTACTCTATCATACATTCAACTTCACCTTTTGGATGTGAAGCTGTTCGTTGTTTCAATACTTTTGGCAGTCGTGTGTGTAATGTGGAAGTTATTGGCGACTATCAAAAGTTTTTTCAAAAAGAAACCTGTGAGCAAGAAGGCTAAAAGGAACTGATTCTTCAATTTTTAAAAAAAAATATGGAATTATTATTGTCCCTAATAATTCTGGTTGCTTTATTATTTTGAAGAGAATTGAAAATATAAAAATACCAAATAGATAAATTAAAGTGGTGGTGTGATGGATGTAAATGTATTTTTATTTTAGCTGATAAAAAAGAACTTAGTTCAGGACAAAATCATAAAAAAAAATTCTTTCCTACTTATTTAAAAAAATAATTATAGTTATAAAGTTATAAAATACGTCACACACACACACACACACACACACACACACACACACATATATATAATACAAAATAAAATATAAAAATGATAAACTCATAGAAAAAAGAATATTTCTTGAGGCAGTTTAAAGTTCTGAGAAGTGTAATAAGCAGGGACCGGATTTTTGTAAAACAAAATCATAAAATAAATAAATAAAAATATAGTTAGTCAATTTCAGTCGTTTTTTCTTTAAGTCCAAAACTCTCAATAAGTTGACAATTTATTGAGGTTATAAATTTGTTAGCTTTACTGTTTCCAGTTTTACATTCCTTATAAATAATTCTGGACCTAATTTTAATTTTAATATATGACACATATCTCAACTGAGGTTATATGTAATGACACGAAATTAAATAAAACTCCTCGAAAATGCTTATTACGATACATATTTGAGTTTTAAAGTAGATTGTAAAAAAGAAAAATAAATATACGGTTATCCCTATTAGTTATACAATTTTTGAGAGTGCATTGTTTTCCGACTATTGTATCAAATAAGTATTTCTTCGTGAAACCAATACCTTAAAACTATAAACTGAAATTCATCCCACTTACTATGTGTGAAGTAGAAGGTTCATACCTGAAACAAACAAAAAAGTTATTAAAGGTTATAAAGAATAATAAATATCATTAATATCAATATAAAATACTATAAAAAAGATTTGGGGTGTGATATATTTTTTAGTTTAAAGCTACACGTTTCACTCATATTTTACCGGTTATATTAAATAACTTAAAATAACTATTGATTCTATTTGAATCATTTTATAAAAAATGAATCATGATCCGTAAGTATCATATTATATGGTTACAAATGAAGGATTAAAGGCTTTGTGTGGCACACAACAAATAATTTCCAGCACCCTGTACCCTGTACATATTATGTCATATTGCTGGCCATTATCTTCAAAATCCTACGGATTTAGATTGTTATCAGATTCAGTGTTTTTCAATTTTATCGAACAACTTTACAATTAGCTATTTTTAAGTTTTTGAAGTGACAAATAAATAAAAAAACGTTATTGGGAAATTAACAATAATGCATAGTACCAAAGTGGAAATTCAGGGCTAATTTAAAATACTAATGACTGTTGGTGTCAGTCCAGATCCGAGTTCCGAGTTTTTTTTTTGTTTCTGTGAATCCATAATACTTCCGTAAGGGTATTTGGCCAAGCAGGAAGGTCCTAGTGCCTTAGGACAGCAGGTCCGCTCGTGAGTTCCATGGCCGGCAGAACGACACACATGTTTACTCTCAGAAATGTTATAGAAAAGACATAGGGTAGAAATCGAAGCCTACATATTGCTTTCCTAGATCTGAAAGCTGCCTTCGACTCAGTACCTCGTAATGAAATATGGAGAGAATTGAGAGGAAAGGGAATTCCCGAGGACCTTTTGGCAGTAATCCCAAAAGGAATAGTACGAATAAGTGACCTAGAATCCAAGCCACCTCTGTTGGAGGTGTAATATAAACAACTTTCAGGCCTGATAGCAAAGTTTGAAATTAACTGCAAATGACCTATTGGAAAAGTACTAGAAGAATGAATCTGTAGTAAAATAAGTAAGGAAAAAGTTGAAAAACTAAATAAATAGAAACAAGCAAATTAAAAACAAATTAATACTGAAAAGAAAAAGATGCAAGAAAAAAGGTATTTCAATAATATCTTAAATCAGGATGTGTACCACCTTGTTATGAAATTCTGTTTAGATTTTATTTGTGTCTGTAATACAAAAACTATACGGAATGCGTTAAATTAAAGCTATAGATCGAACTAAATGAAAATAAATATCAGTTCCTATTTGTATATTATTTTCTTAAAAAATGGTAGCACTAATTAAAAATTATTATTTCAGTAAAGTCAAACCAATAATAGAATTCTATCATTTACATCCATAATAATGTTATAATAAATAATAAGAATTATAATAACAACGAGAACTGTGAAACAGTGACTTCTGAACTTTGTATTGAACTAATTTATACTTTGTCACGATTATAACCAAGAAATGTACGAAAAAAGTAATTTAGCTTATTATATAACTTATAAAATATCTTATATGGAGAATAAATGGATTTCTTAACTGTATATCGATAACCCAAAGATTGATACAGATTCAAAATAAAATCTGCGTGTACACCATCAACAGTTACTAAACAATAATTGTTTAGTAATTAAATGCCCAAAGAAGAAAAGTGTGTGTAGATGAGTTTGAACTAATTTCCCTTCATCTGTCGGACTATTTGGCATTTTCGAGTTTAAAGTGAAGTACTTCTTCCTGTTTACCAGCTATAGATAAATGTCATGGAATATTTATTTAATTTTATTTTTCTCATGTTCCAAGATTTCTTATATGAATAATAACTACTAAAATACATATTGAACTTAACATACATTGAAACTATTGAGAATTAATGCAACACATTTCTTTTTAATGTATAGTTTTATCAGGGGTATATAAGCTAACAAAAACATATTTTCCATTTGAATACATACAGAAATTGATGAACCAAAGATTTCTACTATGTAATAATTGTTTTTGTTTTTTTATTTCTTTCCTGTTGGGGTTGGTGAATTCTTTCAAACATTTCGGTGAGATTAAAAATTTTATTTTGTTTTCTTTAAAAAATTCGTGTTACCAAGCTAAGGATAAAACATGGATGAATGTTATCTCTACGCTACGAGAAAGCAAAAGGATTCTCCAATTGTATTAACTTCGGAAGAAACTTTCCTTAGGCAGCTGATCCTCAGCGGTAAAACATTCAGAAGTTTCATGGATAAAAAACTTGAAGAAGACTTCTGCTCAGAAGTTGGAGAATATTTTTTTTTATGCCTACCAAATAAATAACCTATTGGTAGTGAATTTTCTCTTTGGCCTTTTCTTATTAAAGCTCGAATTTCTCCTCCCGATAGGGAAGAGTGTCTGATTCCAAATTAGCGAGGCTTCCCACGTCAATACTTCCACTTCAATGAAGTTCTCTTCACTTAATTTATATTATTAGCCTAATCTTTTGTGTAATTTTAGGTAGATAGTATTTTAAGGGGCAATAGTATAATTATATTAATATTTTAAATGTATTTTCCACATACAAATAAAGTGATCAATTTTTAAAGTTTCTTTTTTTTTTGAAGTTGGTTAAATGGGGCATATAGTATATATATGGGGTATATATATGGGGTATATGGGGTATATGCTGCTGCGTCTATTCTTACATGTATGCTTTGTATTTATAAACTCATGGGATCGTTTTGATCTGATATTGATATCTTTTAGTTGCTCCTGTACTTCAACATTTTTTTAGTAATAATTTAAATGATGAAGAAGGTGTCTCTGATGTTATAGAGAATCTCAAGAATCACAAAGTGCCAGAAATAGACGACTTATCTGCAGAGCTTCTGAAGTATTGTGGAGAAAGTCTAGAAAAGGCTCTTCACAACCTCATCTTGGACATCTGTATTAAGAAAACTATCCCGGGAGAATGGAAAAACAATCTAGGATAATTAAATATGGGGCATTTAAAAAGGGAGATCCCTTTGAATGTATCAATTACAAAGGGATATCCCTTATACTTATAAAGTGCTATCAAACATTCTCAACCAACGCTTGCTTCATTTCGCTGAAAGAGAAATAGGCCCTTACCAAAGCGGATTCAGGAGTGGCAAATCCACAAAGGATCAGTTGTTCTGCCTAAGGACAATATTGGAAAGGGGGTGCGAATTTCGAATCACTACTCATCACCTATTCCTTGACTTAAAGGCGGCATATGATAGCGTTGATAGAAATATTCTTTACAGAGCGTTGAGAGAATTCAACATTCCCACCAGCCTCATAACTCTAATTAAAAAGGACTATGACCGACCTTGAATTTGTTATTCATGTCCAAAACAATCGAAGCGATGGTTTCCCATCTAGAAGGGTGATGCACTTTCCTGTCTGTTATACAACCTTGCTCAAGAGAAGGCAGGCAGAAACTCCTGGGTGCAGACAACAGGAACCCTAATATACAGATCGGTACAGTTCCTTGCCTATTCAGACGAAATTGACATTATAGGAAGATCAAAGCTGGCAGTTGAAGAAGCGTTTCTTTCCCTAGCAGAAGCAGCGAGGAAACTAGGTCTAGTAGTTAACCAAGATAAGATCAAGTACATGGTAGCTGAACAACACCCAAGACATCCTGGAGATGATACCCTGGTGGGATTTTGAACAAACCTATTTGAGTGAGTCTCAGAATTCACCTATCTTAGATCTCAAGTCACATGCACTACCGCCATAGGGGTAGAAACCAGGAAACGAATATTGTCAGCCAACCGCTGCTATTTTGGTCTGAGACAGCATCTCGCAAGTCGGGTGATTATAAGAAAAACTAAAGTAATCCTATGCAAGGCCTAATTCGTCCAGTGCTTACATACGGAGTGGAAACATGGGCAATGACGGAGGATGCAACCCGAAATCTTCTTGAATTCGAACGCCGATAAATACATGGGCCGGTCTCTATTGATGAAAGATGGGGGCAAAGAAAAAACGAAGAAATATTTTATCTCTATAGTGAGCCTAATATGATTAATCTCATTAAACGACCTCGACTAAGATAGGTTGGGCATGTGGCCAGGATGAGCGAGAGGGGTTTCCAAAACGTTTACTGACAGAGGTCATCCATGGACGGAGGAGATTGGGCCGACCGCGACTGCGGTGGATTGATTGTGTGACAGAAGACGCTAGGAACTTGGGAGCCTATAACTGGATATCAGCATCACTCAACAGGGACTACTGGCGAACACTTATTGAGGAGGCTTGGACGCGGCCACGTTTTGTTGCGCGGAATTAATAATAATAATTATTTAAAACTTTCGCTGAAATCAGAAACGTATTATTATTATTATTTAATTTTTTTATTTGCACCTGCGCAATTGCGCATCATTTGAATGAAGTTTCTTTCTCTTCGATTTTCTTCATGATCATTCAGTTATTTTGGAAAAATATATATATATATATATTTATATATATATATATATATATATATATATATATATATATATATATATATATATATATATATATATATATTTATATATATATATCAATTTTTCAGTAGGTCTCTTTGCCAATGTCTTTTTAATCTTTTTTTATTAAGTCCAGGTAACAGGGAGTAGGAAAGCGGAAGAACGAGTGGGTTTGGGTGATATTGTGTCGATGAGTGGAATGTTATGTATTTGTTATGAATATATGATTTTATAGTGAGAATGTTTATGTCGTTGTGTATAGTGTGATTCGAAACATACCACGGTGCATTAATAATTTTTCTGAGAATTTTGGATTGTGTTATTTGAATCTTGTGTATGTGAACTTTTTTTGCTGAACCCCAAAGTTCTGCTCCATATGTCCAAATAGGTTTTAGTATACTATTATAGATAAGTCTGTTCCTCAAGTCAAGTGAAGATCTGTAGTCCAGAAGATGTGATAGTTGTTTGTACCGTCTAGTCAGTTCTTGTCTTTTTAATTTTGTATGTACGTTCCATGTAAGTCTTTTGTCCAATTATAGTCCTAGGTAACGTACATAATTTTTGGAAAGTACTTCGTCGTTGTCAATTTTGACTGCTGGACACGAAGCTTTGCGTAGAGAGAAGCTTACATGGCTCGATTTTGAGGCGTTTATTTTTATTTGCCAATTATAGAACCACTTTTCTAAATCAAATAAATGAGATAGATGCTAGGTTTGGGTCTCTGTGAGAAGAAATTTTGGCTGTATCGTCTGTGAAGGTATGTTGGTGCAAGAGTGCTCGGGAATAATAGAGGTGTATATGGAATAGAGAATGGGCCTTGTGGTACACTCCTGTATTGAGGGATGAAGGAGGAAATCGAAGTGTCGACGGAAGTACAGAAGAATCTGTCTTGGAAATAAGATTGAAGAATTAAAAAGTATGTAGGAGGTAAGTGAGGTTTTATTTTCCAAAGAAGACCCTTGTGCCAGACACTGTCAAATGCTTTTTCAATGTCAAGAAAAATCGCAGAGCAATATTCTTTTTTCTCAAAAGCGATAGATATTGCATCCACGATACGATGACACTGTTGTACAGTAGAGTGATAAGAACGAAAGCCAAATTGGTGGTTCGGTATCACTTTGCTATTTTCGAGGATAGGTTTTATGCGATTAAGGAAGATTTTTTCAAATAATTTAGACATTATAGGGAGGAGTGCAATTGGACGATCAGATGAAGGATTAGTGACAGGTTTAGAAGGCTTAGGAATCATTTTAATTGTGGAAAGTTTCCAAAGGAGCGGAAAATAGGTTGTACGCATGATTGAATTATAAATGAGGGTAAGAAAGAGAACAGCTTTCCGAGGTAAGTGGCGGAGGATGAAGGGAGTGATGAGATCATAGATAGCCAGGAGCTTTTTTGTTTGGCATTTTGTTCAGTACTTGATAGATTTCTTTTGGATGAAATGCCGGAGGAGGGAGTAATAAAAATAGTGCTGTTGTCAAGTCGTCATCTATTTTGTCAGTGAGAGCAGTATTCTTAATTTCGTTTCCCTTGAATATATGAGCAAGATGCTTTGCAAATTCGTTTGCTTTTTCTTCGCTCGTCATCGCCCAAGTGTTGTCTGTACGTCTAAGAGGGTATTGAACCACCTTTTGCTTAAGTATATTTCTTGTAGCTGTCCATACTGGTCTGTCTCTGTTATTTATAGAATTTAAATATTCCTTGTAATTGTTGTTTTTAAATTTTGATAATTCTTGTTGTAGCTTTCGGGTTAGTTTGTTGAGTTCTGTTTTGTATGAAGGATATCTTGTTCTTTGCCATAAAGCTCTAGTTCTACGTTTTTCTTTAATAAGATTTCGTATTGGTTGAGGTAGGTAGGAATCAGGTTTTGGTAAAGTCGTCTTTGGTGTTGTGGAATGCCAAACTGCGTTTTGAATACATTCGGTCAAGTGATTAACAACATTGTCCAGGTCATCGGCTGTACGTATGTTAGTATTAAGGGTGATTTTGTTGTTTAAATAATTTTGGAACTTACTCCAGTTTATATAGCCATTTATTAATGCTATGGGTGCAGGTTTTGTAAATGGGTGATTTGATAGCTCGAGGAAAACTGGGCTATGATCTGAAGAGAGGTCAGAAAGAGTGGTAACTTTGGAATGCTTAAGTGGCAAGGAGTTCGTAACAAAGAAATCGATAACATCGGGTGACATTGATATTGCTGTAGGCCAATAAGTAGGTTCAGAAGGGGAAATAGTAGAAAGTTTTAGCTCTTCTATGCATTTATTTACCCTTTTCCCGCGAGTATTTGAAATTCGAGAACCCCATCTAGTATTTTTAGCATTAAAGTCACCACCAGCTAAGAATGGTTTACCCATAGTAGAAAATAGGTTTTTCAACTCATTTATGGAAATAACTTTGTTCGGAGCAATATAAACGGAAGATATTGTTAGCTGATATTTTGGAGAAGTTAAGCAAATAGTGGTGAGTTGAGTTGTATTCGTAGAAATGGAAGGAACGAAGTGATGATTCAACGACTTTCCTACAATAATTGCAGTACCTCCATAGGCCGAGTGGTCCGGATGGTCTGTTCTATATACTTCGTATCCATGAATTTTGAATGTTTGTTTGTCTGTTAAATGAGTTTCTGTTACAAGTGCAATGTTTATGTCGTATTCTTTTAGGCAAGTTTCTAGTTCGTATTTTCGATGGAGCAGACCATTGGAGTTCCAAAAGAGTATTTTAAGAGAAGGTAATAGATTTTTAGCCATAAGAAGGATTCGAATTGATTAATGATTAATTCATTAATTGATTAATTAGAAACGTAAACATTAATGTAGCAAACGTATATTAATCGTAAAGGGAGAATGAAATAAATGCTCTGATCGATTCAAGATTTTATTCAATATGGAAAATATCTAAACATGGCATCTGTACAGCTTAAGTTTAAATTCAAACATGATTTTTTTATCAATTTTTTTTAACTATCGACTTACGCTTTAAATGATTAAAATATAAATCAGTTCCTCAAAAATCAATCCTTAATCCTATTAAAACATGTCTCATCAACAATTTTTAAATTATCTAAATGATCGCTTTTTACTTGTTACGAAATACTGCAAAATACATTTAAAAATCAACGTTATTTTTGGCAAAAGAAATAATTAAAAATGTTCAATGATGGTCGATGTATGCAATTAAATTTGAAGATGGAGAGTTTTTACGATAGCAATAAATCCATACGTTTGTAATGCAATAAGTATATTAAATATAACAATATATATGCACAAAAAAGCTTTTAATTTAATTTTTATTCCAGCCTTAAACACCCTTAAAACCATAAAACCCTTAGGTCATCACCGCCTATGAATTGCTTTATTTAAAAAAAGTTTGATTTCCTAATAATTATTATTTATTAATTTTCTTTTTTAGTAAACTAATAATTATTTTTTTAATAAAATTAATTTATTAATTGGAAGTTTATTTTCTTGTAGGACACTATAGTTCATTTTTAATTTTCTGAATTATTATTTAAAAGGGTTTTGAATAAACAAAGAAATTATTATGATTACACTATTTATTACATTATTACATCCCCGTAGGAAATACCAACTTTTTGCAGTTTTGGGCTATGTTGCTGCATGTAAGCTTTGGGATTTCTCTTATGGGGATCGCTAATGTCGAATTAACTGTCGGGTTAACTTGGCAACTGCACAGATTGGCTGATCACGGATAAGGAGAAGAGTTTTAGTAACCAAGGGGAGTTGTTTGGGAGAAAACAGTTTGGTATTGCTGCTGCCAGTATCTATCCCAGAAACTCCACTGAGACGTTCGACATTTCCAATATCAGCCTGAGTGAAGAAGGAGGTTTCCTCGCCTTTAGGTACTCTGCATTGATGGCGAAAGAACACACCATAATAGGGAGTTCCAACTTACTGAAGTCGAGATTAAGTTCCAGTTGGCTCCTGACACCCACAAAGGTTTATCAGATATATAAAAAAAAAATATCGGTTGTTATGTTTTTTTTAATTAAAGATGCACTTAGTACTTCGCTCACTGATCTGATCTCTTTTTTTTTTTTTATTCTTGAATTGAAAAGTAAACTCCAAAGATTCATTTTTAAAATAAAATTTTCAATTTTCATCAATTATTATTTATGAAAATTGAAAATTTAATAATAATTATTAAATTCAGCTTATGCTTTGTTCTCTGCATTTTTCCTCTCTTTTATATCCTACTTCTTCTTATCTATTTAATATGATATTGTATTTATTTTCAATATAATTTATTTTACATTATTTTATAAAGGAGAACAGTTGAATGTGTAGAGCGCTGTGTTTCAGAGCCGAAGGCACTGCTTTCTAAACCTGATGTTGCAAGTAAATTATTTAATCTGGTAGAAGCCATCGATGGACCTAGTGGGGTTCGCAAAAAAACCTTGGGCTCTCGAAGACATACTTTGCTTTAATTGGTTGTAGAGTTTCGCGGTTGAGCATAATCTCGGAAAAATTTCATCTGTACTCGACCGTTATCTTAGTAGCATTTAAGTCTCTACCATGTACATAACCTTAAAATCTTAATGGGTTACAGCATTATAACTACCAAAGTTGTCTCGCAGTGGCAAAGTTATGGTATCTTTATTTATTTAACTTCATTTTATGCTGGTTTGGCTAATCGGGCGATGCTAAGCTGGGGGTCCTAAATTTTGTCTTACTATAGTTAAGACAGGAGCCTTTATTGAGTAACTGTCCTCCATTTTACGTCTCTTCTGAAGGACAGTATAATTATGCATTTTTTAATCCCTTTAGACAATCCTAGGGCCAACTGCAGGGCTGCCAATCTCCTAGCACGGGTTAGAAGGTTGCAATGCGAACCACTACACAACGACATAGTTATCGTTTAGTGATGAATATATGTCTTTATAATGATCAATTTTAACTTTATAAAATTGGGGTAACGGATCGTAGCTATTAAATCCCAAATGACCAGATTTCTTTTAGTTATTTCCATAAAACATCACAGCAATTTATTGTTAGTATTACGATATACAAAAATTATATAGTTTCTATAAACTATTCGTATCATTTTTTTAGTTCCTTTGAAACTTTCTGTTTTATGAAGCCCTCCGACTGTGCCTAGTAAATTTGAGAATGCTCTTTTCAACCTGTTCCTAAGTACTGGCCTGTTCCATCGCCTCTTCTATCCTGACCCCATAGTGGGGTCAAGAGGGTCATCATATCCTCTACGTGATCGGCCATACTTGAGATCGAGACCCTCCCTTCAGAGAGTCTATAGCAAATATTTACGAATGCTTCAAGGGACAGGCAATGTAATATTTTGCTCTTTTGTAGTAAGCTCAAGAATATTAAAGGGACCGTACATGAATTACCTACTACGTATTCAATACTACTTGTGTTGTAATTGTACATTTTTTTAAGGATATTTCAATATTACTATTATGATAGTCAAATAATAATAATAAGGCTAAGGAAACTAGAAGGCTCCATGTCGATGATACTCAAATGATATTCAAAACCAACTATATTTCAATGATTTATCAGTCATAATGTAATAAAATCACAAAGGCCAGTCATTACCTCATTTCTGTATAAAATTACTAATTTTTTTTAATATATTATTTTATTGTATATTTTTATCTGTTTTGTCGCAAACAGCAATTTTTATGTCAATGATTTTCTCCTAGCTTCGATAAGTAATTACAAATTCCAAAACAGGTCACATGGCCATTATTATTTTAATTTTAATATAAAGATCGAGTAGCTGAAAGGAAGAAAGAGTAAAAAAAACAAAATGTATTAGTTGTGAATTTACGGTTAAAATATTCATATGATTTAATGTAAACAGATTATAGCCATAGACTTAAAATGCTTCAAAGCAAACCATAGAAACAAGAATTTGGGATACTTAAAATTTCAAAGAGAGTTTTTAAAACTATTGATTATAAAAAAGTCACTAGGAACAAGAAACATAATAGGATAGGAGGAATTGAAATTTGCACCTGGTCCCTAGTGACCTCACGAAACGAAGAAGAACAAGAAATTAATTACTAAAGAAAGCATTAAATAATTAAAATAAAACGTTCAGAGAAAAATCTAAGAAGAGCTGAAATAAATTAACTATCGAAACAATGGAAGAAGAAAATATCAGAAAAAAAATGTTGGACAGACAACCTATGCAAGTCGATAGCATAACGTATCTAACTTATTTCTGGGTGAACGATTTAAAAAGAATCATTGCATATACATGCCTGTGACTTAGGCGGATTTAGTTGAGCCTGGGACTAAGCACATCAAGCATCTAAACTTTTTTTTTTAATATACTAGTAAAAACGTGTGTTTATCTTTTGTTACATAACATTTTTTTTAACGTTAATCTTCAATCCGTACTAAATATTTAATGTATCCATACCAAATTTAATTTCATCAGTATAATTAATTCAAATCAGTATACAAGATTTTTCTTGAAAATGAAAAATATTGAAAAGTTGCTCAACATTCACTCCATTTATGAATATCATACTGTGCTGGTGTCATGTTAACATACAATAATCCACTTTGATTAATTTCAGAGTATTTCCTTAATAATTTTGAGCTCATCACAATGTGTCCAAAATCTTGCTAAATCATTTTATTACTCCCTTCCAAAGTATCCCTTATTGCTTTATATTTTCTAACTATTATTACTGTTATAAATCCGTGCTTATTCAAACGGAAAATAAATATTATTTGAATCATTATTAAGATAGTACCTATTTGGACATACGGAGTTGAGCTTTGGGGCTCTACTAAACCATCCAATTCATCTCATATCCAATCCTTGCAATCCAAAATCCTTCGTAAAATCCTCAATGCTCCTTATTATGTCGCAAACAAACTCATCCATTATGATCTTATTATCCCTATTCTTACGATACTCTGTATTTTTAGACTCTCAAAAACGGTTTGAAATTCATAAATCAACTTTTTCTACATCTCCTCCGGTGATATTTTATGTTCAATAATAATAATAAAAATTAGTGTTCTTAATAAAACATTTGCAATATTCTAATGTTATTATTTTAATGATTATTAGTTCTGTTTGTAATATTTAGGTACATGTGATTATAGCTTTTGGTTATATCTAAAGCTCCATAAGTGATAAGTTCCAATTTTCTCCAAAATGATCTTGTACATAGGGTACCGGAATCGTGTTATTTTCGGAGTGAATATGTGACAAGTAAGCATTGCTTTGAAAAGGAGTCATTGCTTATTTTGCAACTCCATTTCAAGCCAAAAACTACCAGAATGACACGTTTCCGCGTTTTTCAATACATTAATCTCTCTTAGGAAAACTTCGACTTAAACACTAATTCACCGGTGCTGAAAATATTATTATAAAATACACGGAAATATTTTCCTTTTAACTAAGCAAGAAAGTTCGTATTTATTTTTAAAAATATAAAAAAATTAATAAGGAAATGGTTATTTTTAGATGACATAGAGCTTTTCCTCATTAGGAACAATGGCATTCTTATTACCGTAATGATAATAACAGAATAAAAATTACCTCAGTTTTATTTAATAAGGTAGAATGTTGTAGTAGCAACGTATTGTCCATTTAGTTTATTATAATTAAACAAGTTATTTTTATCGTGGGTGCCCCTGGACCTAAATATTAGTGAATATTTTATTCATGTGATAAAAACCTTTTTACAGTCAAATCTCTTTTATTTTAAAAAAACGTTTCGACTATCTATAGAGCCATTTTTAATTTTTCGCATAAGTATACTTCTACTACTTACAAGTCAGTTAATTTGAATTATCATTCTACTAAATCTGTAAATTAACAACACAAATAATATAAAAAAAACAACAAACAATACAATAAATACATAAGTTATAAAAATATGTCCTGAAAGACTGAAATTAAGTATCGATACCTTAATATAGTTGTCCATAAATATTTTAAAACTTTTCCTACTTGGAGTTTCAATATTCTCCATGGTCGATCTCAAATCTTATGGATTAGACTTTGGACTGTAATAATATATTTTATTTATACCTCGATAATATTTTAAAATTATTTAAAAAACAAAACAAAAAAACATATATTAAAATTCATAAGAGTTAATACATATGAGCAAATTATTTTATTTATAGTATATATCAATCTGTTTTAATTCTTTATTTTATTTTTTTCTCTGTTTCTTTTTTTTTATTTTAAAATTATTGCATAGTGTGAATACTAAATATTAGAAACATTGTTGAGAGGTTTTTGTGATAGGTTATACTTAGTATTATCTATAAGAGTAGGCTTCTTTTTTATTTCTTTTTTAAATTTAAAATAACGGATGAATACAATTTACTGATTTCATTTCATTTACTACATTGTCTATTTTATCATTGATATACAAAGCTTCTAAAAACCTCCTCTTTAACTTACTTTTTTCTCTGTGCAAAATACTTGGTTTTTCAAAATCAAATGTATGTAAAGTCTTATCCATAAGATTTGAGATTGACCATGGAGAATATTGAAACTCCAAGTAGGAAAAGTTTTAAAATATTTATGGACAACTATATTAAGGTATCTATACTTAATTTCAGTCTTTCAGGGCATATTTTTATACCTTATGTATTTATTTTATTGTTTGTTGTTTTTTTTATATTGTTTGTGTTGTTAATTTACAGATTTAATAGAATGATAATTCAAATTAATTGACTTGTAAGTAGTAGAAGTATACTTATGCATAAAATTGAAAATGACTATTTAGAAAGACGAAACGTTTTTTAAGATAAAATTAATTTAATTTAAATAAATTTAAATAAAAATTTTGTAATTAGAGTTGATTATGTTCTATTATTATAATTTGATCATTTTCTCTTGAGGTCGTATCCATTTCTAATTTCTTTTAGCTAATTTAACTTTATTTTTTGCTTTAGCTATTGAAATCTGTAGTAGGAGGAAGAAGAAGGATTTTGTGGGATCTGCAGATCCTCCTGGGGTAAAACCAGCCTCTGTAAAGTAGGTACCCTGAATTAGGGAAAAACCTGGCGTTTGAGCGTGACTTTCTTACACAAACGCTGTCCAAGAAGGAGTAAATTCTCCATCATCTATTGAATCCAAGACCCTCCCAGGTTTATAGTGGTACAGCTGTTTTTTGTCTTCTTCTTTTTTTTTTATAAACTATTTATTTAATTCATCTTATAAAACTCCAAATATTTTCTTATATATTTGTTTCTGTAATATATGGCATCCAAATGTGATATTCACAATTCATGCAGTTCGAGGCCATCGAATCACAGGGTAATCTATGATTCTCATATTTCTTACAAATACCTCATATACATGTTCTCGGGCCTTTACCAATCTCTGGTAAAGAATAGAGAACTAGTAAAGAAAGATTATTATGATCACATTAACACACACACACACACATATTTATATACATATATACAATGCGAAAAATTCCAGACACTTGATTTTTTCAGGTTTTCGTCTATAAATATTTCTGCTTTTGATTGGTCTATTTTTTTTAATAAATAAATATGTATTTTCTATATTTGTTTTCAATTAAGAATGTCAATATAGAGGATAATGACCCTTAACCCTCGAGTGGTCGCGGGAACGACAATGAGCATCCCAACCCTGTGTTTGTATGCGGAAGTGATGAGGGTGGGGCGCTAGGAGTCTTCACGGGAGGTGTTAAGGGGAAGCCTAGACCAAACAGCTACTAGGTGTTTACCATCGGAGAAGAGAGCATCTCTTAGTTATTTATTTTTTCAGGATGACAGTTGTCTTCCAAACGACTATGTATGTAAATACTTAGTATTTTTCTTTTTTCTTAACCACGAGGATGTTATAATTTATACATTTTATGTATAATTTTAGTATTATATATGTGATGTATTATTATTTACACAAAATTTACTTTTTGAGTGCTATTTTTTTATCTGTCATCCAAGCGACCTACTATGTATCTATTTTCATTTTTTTTTTCATGCACGTATTTTTCCCCCATGTTTTTGCAAAGATTTACATCTACGGTATTTACATTTGTAATCAATTATCTAATTTAATTTTAACACAATTAGCAATTCATATTGTCGCGTGCTGCTTTTATAAAGGAGTATTTGCCCCTTCTTTCTTTCTAATGTTTTTTTAGAAGAAAATATAATTTCCATCATGTGGCTGGCGGAATAAGTGGCTGGAGGAGTGTGATTCCGGAGAAGACCTTTTTATATCAGAAGTCAGAATTACAATAAATAATACTAAAAAATAAAGACAAAATTAATCATAAATATGGAGAAAAGGAATGGATGACCATTGTCATCCACGCGTCCTCTCTTCCTGCATAACAAGGTGCGACCATTCCAGGGTTAATCCTTAATTCAATGAAAGAGCTGTTGATTCAAATGTTCACTTTCTATGGAATTAAAATGTTTATTCAGTGCCGTTTCTTGCAACAAATTTCTTAGTTTCCGGCTTTCAATTTTAAATTCCTCTTCGTGCTGAGGATGTTTCGCGTGGTGTAGCACTTATTGATGATGGACGTTCCATTAGAAAAGCAGCTAATACCATCGGAGATCCCTATGAAACTTTACGAGACGCCATAGAAGGTTATATGGTCATGTTCTGGACGGACTAGAGTAACAGAACCACAGGATGACCGTTGACATTAAGAATTTTACGTAACCGGCACCTTACCTTTGTTCAAGCGATTCATCAGCTCGAAGAGTTCAGATGTGCAAATTTCTGAACGTACTACTCGGAGAAGATTAAATGAGCATGGGTTAGTACTTTTCCCACAGTAAGAGGTCCAGAGTTGAACAGAACTCACAGAGCTGCACTGCTAGCTTTGAAACGTTGGCTCTGGGCAAAATTAGGGGCTGCATAACTTTCATTTCTTCTTCTCCACACCCTTTCATGCCCGTATGGACATCAAACGGGGCTTGATACATTTCTAAAAAGTACAGCACTCCATTCGTCCATAGTCCAATGGCTGTGCTCTCGACCAAAAGTCAGCCGTGTAATTTGCGAACTTATTCCACCTGATGAATCGCTTGAACGAAGGTAAGGAGCCGGTTTCGTAAAATTATTAGTCAAAAACCGTCATCCTGTGGTTCTGTTACCCTAGGCCATTCAGAACCGGAACAAGACCATAGAACCTTCTATGTAAAAATTCAAAAAGCAAGATGCTGGATTTAAAATCTTATATTGTAATTAACTTGTTGATATTTGAGTGCGAAGGTCCGATTGCCAGATCTATCAATGAACAATCGAGAAGAGGAAGACCAACTGTGAACACGGTGTTAAATGAAGTGAGAAAGGACAAAATCGAACATTTGGCAAAGGTTTAGAGTGGGTAAAAACCAAACTACTTAAAGGTGTGAGAGATGTAATGTTAAATTACACCCAGATTGTTTAAATCATACCACGAATAAAAAATGAAAATTGTGATTTTTTTGTGAAAATAGTGTGCAAATTGTAATTCTTTATTTCTTTGAACGAGTTTATTATTCAAACGATTGTAATAAAAGTTTTCATGAAACAGTATTATTGTATCATTTATAAACATATCACCTTACCTATCTCTAAAAAAAATAAAAATAAAAAGTATATATATATATTTATATATTTAATCCTTGGCCGTAAATGGGTTAAGGATTAAGGGTTTTTATCCTCTATATTGACATTCTTTATTGAAAACAAATAAAGAAAATACATATTTATCCATTAAAAAAATAGATCAATCCAAAGCAGAAATATTTTTAGATGAAAACATGAAAAATCAAGTGGGTGAAATTTTTTGGCTGTCAGTGTATATATATATATATATATATATATATATATATATATATATATATACACACATAAACTATTAAGAAAAATATAGGGTGCTAAATTATCTCCATTACTTAGTCGAGGAAGTTGGATCTCGCCGTCCTTAATAGCAGCTTAAAGATAAGAAGATTTGACTCTATTTTTCCTTAGGACTGTTGGCTCCGACTCAACTTTTCTAAGGAAGGTCAATCAATGAACTAATGCAGTAAAGGGCTGAATTTGAAATGTATTCGCATTTAAAAATAACAGATAAAGCACTAAAATACATCTTACTCAACTATAGTATTTTGGGTTTTTAAAAATTCTAAATAATAAAAATAAAATATTTTAGCACAGGGGATGGTAAAATTTATAGTGCGAAGAACTACAGCTGTTATTATATGCATTGTGCTCTAAAAGCTAAAGAAACTCAGATGAACGGGTTCGGTGTTTTTACGTCACGTTTATGATGACGAATAACACAATTTATTCAGTCTCAGTGATTTCAATGGGTTTATCTGTACTCCAATGTCCAATAATGAGAAAATTTAAATAAATTATCTTTTAGCTGTTGTTAGAAATAATTTAAGCTTTTTGTTATCACGACTGACCTCGGATTGTTGTGTTTGCTGATTGATCCAACAATCATCATTAATCAGAATGAACTGATCCAATGGTCAAATCATTTCTCGTGAGACAGTCGATACCGAATCTGTTTATGGGTGACTCCTTTGTTTTCTTTATTTCACTAGAAATATAGTCAGACGTAAGTTTCATTTTTTTAATACTTATTATCCCTATTTTTTTTCAAATATACACGCTCCTTTAACATTAAATTTAACTTAAAAATAGTCGGTCAAAATTCGATTTATGGTAGTACCATATTAATTATTAAGTAACATCAGCTACCACAATAATTTGTTGTTTGCTTAGCTATAAAAAAAATATGTAATAGTTTTAACGTTGATTTTCTACCAATTAATCTCCATTAGTTAACTGCTTTGTTTAATTTGGAGTCTAATATGAACTTATTCTGTCATTCGCTTAAAAACTTGATGATGCACTGTTTCTAAGACAACTTTTGTGCAAGAAGTTTATTTTTATGAAATGAAGCCGAACCGCAATATTTTTCCACAATTAAATTTATAGAGGCTGGGTGAGCCCCAGGAGAAAATTTAGATCTCAAAGAGTCTATCTGTGGCTGTTAGAAAATTAAATAATTTATTGACCGCGGGTTCGAAGCCCGTCAGTTAGTCCTAGGATTTTTGAAAAGGGTGTGAAAATATTTGGCAATGCCCTCCTTTAGAAAGGACGTATAATGTGGTTTCCTAAGAAAAATAAATTAAAAAATGGTTAAAGATCTACATCCTGACTACACTTGAATAAGTAAAAAAATAGGACTCCCTCTTTAGCATCGTTAAATCAGCCATAGCAACATAAAGTGTCGTAATGTAAGATTACAAAGGACCGTAAATAATACTTAACAATAATTAGAGTCTTTAGAGCATTCTCTAAGCTAGTTTAATCCCATTAAAATTCTTCAAAAAAGTCCTCCATTTAGGTATTTTTTTTGGAAGAATAAATATGACAGTTTACAACGAAATTCTCGTAATTTCAAGGCATTATTGTGAACAATTCACAGCCGCTGAAGGAAACCGTGAAATTCTTAAATTTGAAGGAAAGGGTGACCAATGCACTGCGCGACGTTGGTTTGACAAATTTAGCACTGGAGATACAACGTCGGAAAGGAAGAAAGGATCCGACCATTAATGGATATTGATGAGGTTCCTCAGGAAGCTATCCACAAGTACTCCCAAACTTGCCTGGGAGTGTCGTGTATCGAAATATAATGTTAGATGCCATCTACGCTCCATTGGAGACGTGAGAAAGTGCTGTAGATTCGTACCTGAACTTACTCCTTTGGAATCAGCTAAGAGGTTAGAAATTTGTGAAAATTTAATGAAATACCCTTCTGATATGAGATATTACGGGAAGATTGTCAACTGAGGTGAAAAGTAAAAAGCGCTTACTGGCGATATCCGAAAACCCGTGATCAATGGCTAGATCGGGATCAAACTGTTTTTTTCGGTTGCTTTTAGTGGAAAATTTGAAAACAAAAAATCTATGCTTTTGCGTTTTTGTTAATGTTGGATGCATTAGTCTTCACGAAATTGTTTCTGATGGATGCTCTATGAATTGTGTACTCTATTGCAAACAACTAAAAAGATTGTACGCGAAGATTGTCAGAGTGTTATCCTGATTTGATCCGAATAGGATTCCAACAAGATAATGCTCGTCCTCACACTTCCCGTTGAACTAAAGAAAAGTTGAAAGACTATTAAAGAGCACCATCGGATTACTGCTTGTTTCGATTTCCTTCAAGGGAAAAGTTTAAAGTTTAAATTGCGATACAATAGTTCTTTGACAGCCATCCCAAGTGATAGTATGAGCGTTGGATTGAGCAATTGACTATCAGGTAGCTAATAACGGTAGATAACAACGGAGTATACTTTGAATATTTGCCTTTTATATCAAAGAAAGAAATTTGGTTGAAAACGGCCATTTTTTTATACACCATATTAATTAAGATAGTATGAACTCTAATGAATAGAATTCCCTTTTTTCTATAATTACGAAAATGTAAATCACAAGAACATCCAGGTTTTATGTAAAATTAATATTCCTGAAGCAATATATTACATTTATATTAAGCAGAAACAAACTGAGTTGTGTATGTGACACTGATCTTGTACAGCTTTTATTCAGCCCTCACATCTCGCATGGCGTATCATCATATAAACATCAGACCAGGCCTTCATACATAGACGCCCTCTGTATTGTTTTTCTTGTTCCATTTTCTTATATTTGTCTTCTCGATAAAATCGATTAAGGTGCTGCAATACCTGTCCGATATGAATAATAATCTTAACAGTGTTACGATTTTGTAGGGATTGTAAGGATCTTAACTCAGCGTGTTCTTGAGGAGTAACAGTCTTTATGTATTACGAAAGTAAAACAAATTTAATTGTAGTATAAAGCAAAAAGTTTATCACTTCCAGTGGTGTTCAATAATAAACCATTTCAGTATGTTAAACAATATGTGAATGTTATCTTAATGCAATTACATTGTTCATTTATTAATTCGATTTATCGATGATCGATGTTCGATGTCAACAGTACTATTTAATGTAGTAATCAAGTTTAAAAACTTACTTTAAATCTAATAGAGCAAAATTAAGAAAAGACATGAAGGAACTTTCAAAGTATGCTTCGCCGTTACCTTTCTAAATTTTCTTTAATTGCTTTTAAATGACTGTCAACGCCATAAAAGGGCTGAAATGTTGAACTTTCAGAAACACCAAGTCATTATTGAAACTGTTTTCTTGTCAAGTTGTGTTTTCTTTCCACGATCAATGAGATACAAAATCATCACTCAAAAAGAATCACTCAGATTAATTGCTTTGAAGCCATATACTACTAAGTACCTGGATGACACGTGTTTAGATAATTCAAGATCGAACCATATTGATTACAGGTATTTCGAAATTGTTCATTTACAAAACGTATCCATTGCACAATTAATTTATAGCTTTCGTTATCAGCAAGCTGATTAGATATAGAAACAATTACTATAGGCAGTGGTCCTGCCGAAACTTAACGGAGGCGTTTCGAAGCTCTCCCACAATAAGGTATGAATTTGAAATCTATTTAAAAGTTTCGTTTGTTTGTTCATTTAACGTCACTTTATGCTGCTATGGCTAATCGGACGATGCTACAGTGGGAGCTCTAAATTTTGTCTACCCAGGTTTAATTAGAATAGGGATTTTTAACGAGTACCTGACATCGTACAGGCTCGGGACCCCCGTTTAACGTCCCTTCCGAAGGACGGTGTAACTAAGGATTTTTTACTCCATTAAAAAAATCTATTTAAAAGTATTAATTCAGTTTATTTTCATCAGTCAAATTTTTCGTACAATAAACTATCGATAGTTGCTCTATATAGATCCCTCAAAGAATGTGGATATAATGCATTTGGGTTAGGCTATTTTTGCATGATTTATTAAAGTTAAGCAACTTCCATAATTTATTATTTAATAATTTATTTTCGCATAAATTTAATAAATTTATTATTTGCAAACTGTGTTACATCAACGAATAGGGGTAATATGTAATATTACACATGAGTATATGTAAACAGTGATCATTTGTCTACAATTTTACTTTTATTTTTTATCAAATGTGCGTCAGTTTCATTATGCGTGTCCTGGGATTCTCCAAATCTCTCTTCTGTTTTCAAGGTCTACCTTTCTTTGGAGTTCAAAAGGACTCTTGTTTCAAGGTCTTTCTCTGAGGAAGTCTATTTGTAGTCAAATATTCAAGGAGTCACCTCCTCTTGAGGGCAAGAGTACTGCTTCTGAGAGCTATCCTTCCATCGCCTATCCTCAAGAGATGACCTAGCCATCCAAACGTTGCATTTTTTTGAAACATGCAATCGTAAGATATTCATAGATGAGCTTAGTCTCCTGATTTTGTCGCATTAAATTTGAACACATAGAATTCTAAATAATCCCCGCTTGCTTATACTCCTCCCACACCTTATATTTGCAGCTCGAATCCAGTATTATAAGCGTTTATAAACACTAGTGGTCACACTAGGATCTTTGTTGTTTGATTGATCAGTGTGCATCCTAACTGATGCTTTATTGGCACAAACAATCTATGATCTCCCTTTTCCCCTTCAAGGGCAAATTAAATTGTCGTATAATATATTTAAAGATGGTTATATTTTGAAAGGAGTATTTGTCAACCGTAAACACAGACTATGCATTCTTGTCTCAATATTGAAAACATTGTTTTATGATATATAACTTGCATCCCTTATGTCCGATTCTCCCTTCAATGTTTTGAGATGGTCTTCCTACGATTTCAGTTTCTTTGAAAAATTCCACTATCCGGTATATTTTCTTGAATATCGCCCTCGATATTCAGATTTCCAGAAATAGTGATGCTTTATATGATATGTTGAAAGAATATAGATTCACGGGTTCTCGTTGACTATACACTTTATGTTCTAATTCGCATTGGCCACCTTTTGCATTTGATGAGCTTGATAAAAGATTTCTTTCATTGTCAAGAGGAGTTATTCTGTCATATAATTCTTAAATAGGATCCAAATTGTGCACTTTCTTCATCTTGCAAATTTTCCTTTAGGAGAAAGTTTGGTGAATGGTCGATCTATTTGGTTTTGACATTTACTCAGATGGGGTCCAAGTTTCCTTTCATAGTAGAGAGAATAACTTGTATGAGGTGTTTACTAAACTTTTCCTTCAAAAGTTTTCACATCTCTCTTTATATTCTGGTTCCTTGAGATCAATCAGGACTTCTCATTCCCAGAATTTAGACACCTTTTGGTCAATGTATAACATTTTAAATATTAAAAGATGATGAGAATTGTGTTGATGGATCTGAATTTTAATTACAAGCAGCTGATTTATACTATTCTTATTTAAATATGAGCAAAATTACATCTCCAGAAGAACATACGGCGTTTGATGTAACAGTTTGAGCCATTTCAGTTATACCTTTCGGTACAGGATTTGATGAATCGACTTAAAGGTTTGATGCCAGAATTAATAGGTCTGAAATGAATGCCTTATTACTATCCAGAAATTCATGAATAAAATCTCACTCATTGAGATTTCAATCATTTTATGAAATCCCCGAAATAAAGACTAGGTATAGTAAAAACAATAATGAAATATTTGATTTGAAATTCCTTTCAGCTTTGAGTGTCAAGGACGCGCAACCAAATTAAATGAATTTGGTACCATATACTTGTACTAATTATAAATGTATAACAACTGTAAATTCCTTGTTTCGCGAAATAGGATTTTAAATAATTGCTGCAGTGAAATCCGAATTGAAGCAATACCTTACCAATGTAATGTTAGGGAAAGTATTATCGGTTGCTGTTTCTACTAGTAGTTTAATAATAATTATGCAATTAATAACAACCTATTTATTTTTTTTTTAATTTGTAAAAAAGATAAATAAGCGTGATCATGTTTTAAAACATTAAATAATTTTTAATCTGTTATCTGCGGCACTTCTCTTGGACCCTAAGGACACCTAAAAAGGTCGAGTTGAAAAGGTGGGACTGTCAAGGGCACCCTGGGAGACAGTTTGAGATAGAAAAACACAAGAAACATCTACAAATCAATTACTACATTGAAATAATTACATCCAACTACTATAATAATATATTAAAAGATATAATAGACACCATAGCAAAAACTATAGTGAAATTCACCATCAATAATAATTCTGACTAATGACATAAGAACTAAAATCAGACACCAGATCCTCCATCAATAATCATAATCCCTAAAACCACTAATAAAATAATAATTTTCAATTTAAAACATGATCCATCATCCATAACAATAATCATATCGGCACTAAGAATAATTACAATTTACATAAACGATCTCTCGTCTGTTTTGTGGTCGAAACGTGATGAACGAATGATTGAAAATAAAATATTTAGTTGTCAGAATTGATTGGCTCTATCAACAACTGAACTACCATCTCGCTTCACACAGAATCTAGTTGACTACAGTATAAAGGAAAATTCATACCTTCCGAATCCATCTTGCTTCTCGATCAGGTCTCGATACTTCTCATTAGTACCAGTATTCAACTCTGACTTATGGGGTAACGATCGGGTAGTTAACGGCTCATACGAGCTAGCATAAACATTTTTGCCCCTGGATCCAGGAGGTGCTGCTACTTGTGGACAAAATTAGAAGAAATTCCTTGAAATAAAATCTAATTTAATTAAATATTCGATTAGCTTCGGGAAAGAAGTGGAAACCCCTGTGTCATATCCGGCCTCGATTCCAGAATTGGACCTGTGAAATTTATATTCAGCACGTCTTGACCACAGATGAGAGCCTTAACAATTAACATTTAATATATCTATTTTAACTTTACTGAGTTTGTTTACGAATCTATTAATTCTAGTGTTCGTTTTTAAAATAAATTTACTTTACTTAAAATGTTCCGATATTGTAAATAAAATATATCTCCATACTCTGGTTTAAATTTAGATAATTAGTTTATAATTATACTATAACATTAATATAATTAACAGGTTAGTATTTTTTACAGGTGAAAGGAATATGAAAAGTTACTTGATTTCCTGCCTACGTCTCCTGGCAATTGTTGCTACGGCAGAATCTGCAAGAATACTTGCTTTCTTTCCTATGCCTACGCCTTCGCACCATTTTATCTTTCGACCTGTGGTAGAAGGGTTGGCCAATAATGGTCATGATGTCTTGTATGTTTCGGCATTTCCTTATACGGATGTACCGAAAAACATTACGCAAATCGACTTGTCAAAGTACGACATATTTAGTGAATTAGGTATGTAGCGAAATGTGGAAGGTATAAAAACTAAATTATTAATTAAATAATAATTATGAAGAATATTACATTTAATTACTATTTAATAAATAAATTTTATTTTATGGTTTTGTGATTTCAATTAAATTTACATTACAAAGTAGTGATCATTTCCAATTCCGAGTATCAATACTAGTATTTTTTAACCATTATTTAACCACACTAGCCAGTGGTCAACGAACAACCTATACCTTTAGAATATATTTTTTCATTTTACTTAAGGTTCAACATTTATTGCTTTAATAATTGTTCTCATTCCAGTTAAATATTAGTGTATCATAAAATCTGAAAAGACCTAAATAGTATAAAAAAGCTTTGTTTCACGCTTATTCCCTAATATTTTCCCGTAATGATTCTCTAGACAATTTCACAGCGCTTATTCAGATTCTAAGAATTGAAAAGCGTGAATACTTCTTATATTTTTCGAACGATATTATTGAAGTCTATTTGATTGGCTGCTTAATATAAAAATTATAATATTATTTACTTCAGATGTAAATTTATAATAAGATCAAAATAAACTGTAGCCAGACGAGTTGCGTTTTATAATTCTCATTTTTCTGTTATGTGTGTAAACGTTTCATTTGTTAGACTTATAACATGACTGTCACACCTACATGATCGCTGCATTCGAACTGCGCCTAAGTATTAAAATATCAGTGGAGTAATAAAGCACCATTACTATATTGAATGATGAGTAGAGAAAATGTAAGAGGAATGCAAATTATTCTGATGTTTTTTAAATAAATCCAGAAGAAATTTCCTGAAAAACAAGCTAAGAGAATTTTGGTTTCTGTTCTATCAGATTTGTTAAGAATGATCATATGCATGAATACACTCGGCCGAAGAATGTATAATGGTTGTAGATATTTTGTTTTACTTGGAATTCTGATTAACCTATAGCTTCCTTTGTTTATCACATTGCTTTGGGTTATTTTATTAAATAAATTGTGCCGTCTTATTGTGATAGTGATAGTGTCATTTTATGATGATGACTCCAAGTACGAAGTAAAGACAACTTAGTTCAAGAGAAAACAATTGTTTGTTGAAAATTTTGGGAGAAAGTAATCTCGTGGTGCACAAGCTTTTATGATTTCCTTTTTTATTTATATTTTACTTGATTAAACGCGGAATATTTTTTTCTTAAAATTATAATAAATACAACATAATTTTTTTCATATGATATACATTCAATTATATCAATATTCTAAATGGTTTTAATTTTGTAAAACAATAATAACAAATTTAAATGTTAGGGTTTTTTTTTTTTTTTACAGAAGACTTCGATTATACTGAAATCACCAAGATGAACCTAGTGGAGTATATTAATGAAATGTACTCATTTGGAGAAATAATGGCTCGCTACTATCTTGGTAACAAGGAAGTACAAGATTTGATTCACTCAGATCAGAAGTTCGACGGCGTTATGTTTGAATCTTACTTTTATCAGGAATATTTATCAGCATTCATACATAAATTTAATGCTGTCCCCATAGAAGTGATAACTTTAGGTAAGCTAAACATTATGATCCATAAATAATCATGTATGTTCGGCCTGATATCCTGCATATCAACATATAAATGAATAATGTAAATATGCAAAACAACAAAAATACAGCGTAATGTATTGTACTTGGCTCTACGAATATATAAAAGAATCTCTTCTTTTTTTTTAATATAAATAAAATTATTGTTACATTATTAATGAAAAATGATAAATATAAACTTAATAATCATAATAATAAACTTATTCATATACCCAAATCACAATTACTTTATTTGATTTTATTTTTTTTATAAATTGCAATACTTTTTAAGTATTTTCATTTTGAAGAGAAAGGATTTGTCCAGGCCGGGATTCAAACCCGGGTCGCTCACGTCACCAGTGCGGTGGTCCAACTAATTGAGCTAACCTGGCTCGTAACACGGCCAGACAAATCCATTCTATTCACCGATCCTATATCCCCGTGTTATCGCAATTTGCGATATATACAACGGGAATAATATTCATTGAACATTACTTTAATTAGGATCTTGTTGACTTACATCATTATATTATTTACATTTCTTTTTAACAATTGTTGTAATTTTTAAATATTTTTATTTTAAAGTGCCAGTACCAGTGCGGTGGTATAACCAATTGAGCTAACCTGGCTCGTAACAGGGCCAGACAAATCCATTCTCTTCACCGATCCTATATCCACGTGTTCTCGCAATATCTTGCTTTTTCTTCCTCAGGTGCTTCTCTTCAAAATAAAAATATTTAAAAATGATAACAATTAATACAAAAATAAATTATAAATAATATAATGACGTAATTTAACAAGATCCTAATTAAAGTAATGATGAATGAACATTTCACCCCCTGTATACATCGCAAATTGCGAGAACACGGGGATATAGGATCGGGACATGCTAGGCTTTTCAAGCGCATTGAGATTAAGATTCCAAAAATAATTTACTTTCTGCACTTTAAACGCTTTTCACATCACTACTTGACATGGAAAATAATTTTAGAAATTAACATTTTATTTGATATGAAATTTCAGTCTTTCGATACTTAAAAATTAGTAGAAAAATAAAATTCATTTATTAGGACACATTTTTTTGTGATGTTCTCCACAACTGTCCCAGTTATTTAATTTAATTGTTAAATATTTTTAGCATTGCTACAAGCCTCAACTCTGAGTAGCTTCCTCACGTTTTTCTTACTCTCAAAATCTACATATTTTCGCTACTAATATTATAAATGCGAAATTTTGTATTAACAGAGAATAAAAGTTAGGTTAATTTTTAACGTTAACTCTTACTTTATCATATTCAAAAATAAATATGTTTGAGACATAAGTTCTTTTTATGAGCAATAATAATATGACTTATGAATTTTTGAATACTGTCTTTTTCAGATTGCAAAATCGACGATGGATCAAAATTACAGACTCGATGACGAATTAAAACGAAAGAGGAAATTAGCTAATGCATGCTTAACAAAACATCATAAAAAATAATTTTCACTTCTGCCTTGCGGTCTTAAGCACACACTATATTCTTTTTATAGGAGATTGCGCCTGGGTAAATGAAATGTCCGGGCTGCAGGACAACCCAGCCTACCAAGTAGACTTTAAATCAGGTCTCTCCAGCGATATGAACCTGTGGCAGAAACTCTACAATATCTACGCTACTTCTGTGACCATCATAAGCAGTTATCTTCACCTGTACTATACCCAGCAGCCGATCATGGATAAGTACTTCAACTACACCGGCTGGGAGACCAGACCGTCCATCGACGTTCTTGCTAAGAACAGGAGTTTGATCCTGACCAATTTCGATCACGTGTTGTCCGAACCTTATCCAATGGCCCCGCATCGCAAAGACATCGGTGGGATAAATATTAAACCACCCAAACAACTGCCAGTGGTAATTTTATTCTGTTATTTTTTATTTATGCAATTAGTGATATTAATTAAAAATATGTTAAGAAAAATCCTTCAGTAGCGATTGTAATGGTTGAATCTTGTTAATACAGTAACGATAAGAAATATTTAATATTCCATTCCCAAAAAGTTTTTTGTTTTTTTATTAAATTAAATTTTGAGTTGTATCATGTTTGAACTTGAATTTTTATGGGAATAATGGAATAAGTTAAAATCAAAGAAGTTTCAAGATTTTAAAAAAAATTTCTTATGCTTGATAAAAGAATTTCATATTTTTCAATATCATCATTACAATAGGAATGCTTAGCTTTATCAATTATTTTTGTTTCTAACTCACATAGAACTTTCTATTGATTATTATTAAATTATTCTAATGAAAATTTAGGTTTTTGAGTTATAATATTTTTTTTTTGAAGAAGCGGTGTAATTCCATTTTTACTTTAATTTTTTTATTTATTTTTTTTATGGCATTGGATTCTTTCATTCATCCATAAAGCCAGCTATGTATTATTATTTAGTGCACTGTTTAGTTAGATGCCAATAGCACGCGGTTTTTCCCCAGATGGTTACCGCCTGTTTTTTCCAGGCGGTCACCCATCCAAGTGCTAACCACGCCCGACGTTGCTTAACTTCGGTGATCTGACGGGAACCGGTGTGTTCAACGTGGTATGGCCGTTGGCTTTTACTTTAATTATGATTGTTGATAGTTAATGAGAAAATTTTACTATATAAGAATATGTAACTATAGTTCTTCTTCCTTGTTAAATTTTTTTGAAGTGTTATTTCAGATATTTCCTGAATCGATCTCTCACTGGCCCCTCGGGCCTACCCTATCAATCAATCAATATAAATCTAAATTGAAGATAAGCAATAAGAAAAAATTGGTGCCTTAATAATAATAATAATAAGCATGTTCTAAAAGACGCATCAATGTCGGATAAAGGTCGGCTATGCTCGGCTACATTGGAGTCAATCCAACATATCACTGGTGGATGTGGAGAGTAGGCTGGCACAGAATATCTCCAGAGGCATAACAATGTGGCCAAAATTTTGCAACAAGCCCTGGCGGTGAAATACAAGCTTTTAGATGTTAAGGCACCATATTATAAGTACCATCCTAATAGAATTCTACAAAAAGGTCCCCTTAAGCTATATTGGGATGAATCCGTTATAACAGACCATACAGTGTATTATAATAGACCAGATATCCTCCTCATAAAGTCGAGTGAAAGGAAAGCAAATATAATAGGTAGATATTGCGATCCCCAACGACAACAATGTAAATTTAACAGCTGGAGAGAAACTTCGAAAGTATCAAGAACCAGCGGCTGAGCTAAAGCTATACCATATGGAAAGCGTGATGGTAACAACTATTATAATCTCCACGAATGGATTGGTGCCTAAATCCACGGTTGAGGGCATTAAGAATCTGGGAATTCCGGTCGAGGTTTTAAGGGTGGCTCAACAGGTAGTTCTCCTGGACACAGCAAGGATCTTAAAATTTCTGAACGTTTGAAGAAGGAAAAAGGAAAAAAGAAAAGAGCTGGTAACAGATGGCTGGACTTGTTCCCCATCTCTGTTTTGAACCTGCAAATGAGTGAAAAAATGGATGAGCATAATAATAATAATAATAGCCTTTTTAAAACATAAGAGCTCCTGAATAACCAAATATAATTGAATTTACGAACACTTTAGAAAATATATCTATAACAATAATAGAGAGATCAACTTTATTAATAAAGATTTGGTCATTTAAGAAAAAGTCATGCGACGTTCCCAACAGTGGATTCTGTAAGGAGGAAATTAAAAAAAAAATTAAATCTTTAGCGTAAGAAGACAAATAAAGCCCGAATTTCTATTATTCTTATTAAGTTACCAGAAATAATGAAAAATTAAAAAATAAATAGAATTGTCAGTTATTTTGTTTGTTTTTTTAGCTGAATGTATAGGCTCTTAATTTGTTTGATTAAATGTTTATATTACTTAATTTTTTAAGAGTTTTTAAGTTATTGAATTCCGGCTGAAATCCTAAAAATATATTTTAATCTTGTAAACTATTTGCTATTGCACCTATATAATTCACAACATGTGTATAAATATTTATTTTAAAGTATTATTTTGATTAGTAGGACTTCCAAAGATTTATGGATGAGAGTAAAAATGGAGTGATTTACATGTCAATGGGATCTCACATAAACCCTGCCAACTTCAGTTACATTATAAATGCCTTATTAGATGTATTTAAAAATATCCCACAAAGAGTGATGTTGAAATATGATCGAGAGGATATGCAGATGCCACCCAATGTTAAAGTTTCGAAGTGGTTTCCTCAGCAAGATATTCTAGGTAAGGTTACTTTATTTATTATTGTTCATTGTTTTAACATTTATTTCAATAATATTCATTTATTTCAACTAAAGACCGGATCCTAACGGAAAAAAAATGTATAAAACAAAACTTATTGTATCAACCAACATAATACTTAATACTTGATTACTATAAAAAAAAATAAAACATGAGGTCATATAGTTTTATTCACATATAGCCAAAACAATTATTCAATTTCTGATATAAATTTCAAATTTAAGTAATGAATTGATTTGTTATTCTCCACTTTTTTCTATCTATTACCTTCACAAGAACGTGGTTCAGCAAGTTGATTGGGCCGATATTGCTAAGTCTAGGTTTCTCCAGATGCTCCGGTTAGGGGTGCCCATTATACAGAGGCTGAGTTAGTCCCAGGATGGACTCCATATCCTACATATTTGATCCCTTGCTTTTCAACCAAACAAAAAGTTTGATTGATATAACTGGTCTAAAAGTAATACCTAAAGAAAACTAATTACTAACACCTTAAATACTGAACTTCACCACACCCTGCTTTATTATCAACTATTTCTTACCAATCAACCTATCAACCTTGCTTATTCCACTTGTCACACTTTTTATTAGGTATACATTCTCAAATTAAATACTCAAATATATCATATTTGTGATTATAAGAATTATGAACTTAAATTGATGTTTGCTCACAAAACTGACTCAAGTTATATTCATAGAAGGATTACGATCCTAATAAATCAGTATATTTATAATTTCATTAAAGCTGGTAAATGTTCTTCAATAAGTTTTTTTATAATTTATGGTACGTATTCTCTAGCTCATAAGAATTGCGTCCTTTTTATAACACATGGAGGATTATTGAGTTTGACAGAAGCCATATACTACGGTGTCCCACTCATCGGAATCCCAATCATGGCTGATCAAGTCAAGAACATGGCGATGATGCAGAAACAAGGAATCGGAAGAATGCTTAAGTTGAATAATATTACCCGCGACACGGCTTCTTGGGCTGTTCGCGAAGTCCTCTCCAACAATAGGTAAGCATTTAGTTCCAATTATATGGTTTTTATTTACAAAACTATCAAAGCGAGGACGAACGATAATAACAAATTAAAAAGCATTAACGTCATCAGATAATTTTTTTCAATTCGATGTCTACGTTTTAAACCTTAATGAAGTAATTCGGTGTCCTTTTTTGTCTTTCTGTTTGTGCATCTACAAACTTTCGGGTAGTAATTCGTATTTAAATAGTAAATTCGTTAACAACTATAAAACATAATGAAGGATCACCGAATTGATTTAATCCACTTATACTTTAACATACCTAATTAATTTAATACACCTAAAAATGAAAACTGACTATTACTTTTGAAATAAATAAGCAGCAATTTTTGTCATTAATTCAAAAATCACGAGTGACATCATTATGTATATATCATAATTAATATTCATTTTTAAAAAAATAAAAATATAATAAACACAGCATTTAGTAATCAATTCAATTTTTTATGAATATATAATCGAAATAGGAAAAGTTATATTTAAATTGGGATTGGTTAAAATTTACTTGGAAATGATACAGCCAATGAGTCTTTTGATAGAACCATCATTCCTGAATCAGGATGTTTATTGAAAATTCTATTTTTACATGAAGTTACAATATGAACTTTGCCAGATTGTCATAGTGTAATCTGCAACATATTATATAATATTTCTTTGATAATCTTCAAAAAGAATGATCCGAAATCCATTATTATGAAGTTACTGCACTCCTTAATATTATAAATAACCGGTTTATTATAACAAGTTAGTCATAGGTGGATCCAGGGGAGGGGGGGGGGATCCATTACAGTACATACTTATAGGCAAATCAGGTGATGTTAAAACAGAAATAACATGAGTAAAACTATTGTTAAGATATTTTAATAAACCATTGAAACCTTTCTATAAATACTCCAAGTTAATTTCTAAGTTATTGCTGATTTTTTTGACCGTCTGCCCGTTGTGCCCCCCCTAGAAAAAAATCCTGGATCCGCCCTTGAAGTTAGTTGCACGTTATTACAATCAATCAAACGAGTAAACAGTTTAGTCAGCAAGGGACAGATAATATTTAAGAAATAAAAAAAAATGTGTTTAGATTTAAAGCATTTCATATTTTGAAATTTGAAATATAAAGATACAGAAGATAATCTTATAAGATATTTTTCAGGTATAAAGAAGAAATGTTGCGAAGATCAAAGCTTCTCAAAGACAGAAGGAACTCTCCTGTAGAAGAGGCAGTCTACTGGATTGAACACAGTCTCAAATATCCATTCGCACTAACTCCTAAATCATCTAATCTCTCTGTCGTTGAATTCCATTTGATGGACGTAAAAATCGTCGTACTATCAGTCCTATTAACAGTATCATGCTTTCTTTATTACGCATTTAAGATTACAAAAATGATTGTGCTTAGAATAATAAGGAAACCTAAACAGAAAATTCATTAAACAGGAATAAAATTAAATTATTTATTGATATTTGTAGTATTCTTTTGGTATCCCGTACTGATATACAATACAAGCGACACAACATCCACTTTATGCAGTACTGCACAGATATATTGTACTACACACAGACAAACATGTAATAATGATTGTAATGTGCGCACAATGTAATCTTAAGGTGAGTTACCTTATAATTTTAATAGTTAATTTTTGAATATAAGAGTTAAAGTGGCTCTTCCCTCCCATCCGTAGGCAATATTTCCTTAGTGCTTTCCTATACCAATCCATCAACTCGCTACACCCTTCATATATCTATAGTCTCCTCCCATTCTCTGTCCAGCACCACAAAACCAGATCTCGCCTTTCCGATCTCTACACTCATTCCCTCAGAACTAAGGTATTCGAGCGTCCCTTCCTCTGCTTTTCCATCATCTCTTGGCATCCCAAAAAGTCGCTCTCCAAGCAGGTCAAACTTCCGCTTAAGCAAACTAGTGTTGTAAACTCGATCTCGCTACCCTTGTTTTACAATTGTTGTTATTTTTCCAACAAAAAAGAAGATACCGACTTTGAAAATACTTTATAGTATACTTTGATATTCATTTATTTTATTTAGCAATTTCGTTATTAACAATTGTATTAATGTTATTTATTTTTTAAATATAAATATATTTATTTTTGACAGGTAGTTAAAATCCTGTCAAGTTCGTACTTTATTTATTTATTTTCTTATATATTTCTTTTTTTACTATGTTTTGTCACTCTTGATTATTTCATGATTTGTATTATTATGTAGCCTTCTGGCCAGATGAATATTTTTTTTTATTTGTTCATTATTGTTATTCTAAAGGGACTTGGTCCCAGAATAAAGTTTGTTTTCTATTCTATTCTATTCTACAATTATTGCTTTTTATAAAGGAATCAGTTTTCCCTACTTTAGCCATTATAAAATAAACATATTTTGTAAAAGTGTGGTGAATCCCATGGGCCAGATAAATGTTTAATATTTGGTGGGTTATAATACACAAAGTTTGATCAAATGGCCAACTGATTACATTTGTCAAACAAAAGAGAACTACTCCATATGTCCTGGCTTTCCCCCATGGGACTCTGTTAGAAACCAGAACTGTACACCTTCTTGGCACGTATTGTTCATAGTCTGATAAGTAATGGAGAGCAGGCTAATGAGCGTGCTTCATTGAAGTGTTTTAATCCTGTAGTTGCCGTGAGTACAATCAGCTGGATTTCATTAAGCCACTTAGTTCTGTGAGTTGAAGAATTTTCTATTAGTAAAAATAATATTAATAATGTTCATTTTCTCTACTAAGATGTGTGTTAAATTTTAAATATATCAGTTAAAAGAATAGATTTAGCTCCTGAAAATGGAGTTTCATAAATGATTTATGATTTTGGAAGATTTTATGAACACACTGTTAAACATAAAATTTACATGAAGTTACAATATGAACTTCGCAAGATTGTCACCGTGTAATCTGCAGCATATTATATAATATTTCTGTCATTATCTTCAAAAAGAATGATCCAAAATACATTATTATGAAGTTACTGCACTCCTTAATATTATAAATAATCAGTTTATTACAAGTTAGTTACACATTATTACAAGCATTTCATGTCTTGAAATTTATAAGCAAGCAACTAAAAAAATTGGAATAAATTATCTGAAACGCCTTCAATCTGTTTGGTATACTACACCGGTTATACTGGTGTAAAGCGGGCAGTATCGTAACAACAATGAAGGCGCTAGTAATATTTAATACTTCGTTAGCGTTTTTAAAACAAAGAATTTAATTCTTAAAAGTGTATTTACAGTAAAAAGGAATAACTTAAATATAAATTGGAAATTAAATAAATGTAATTATGTAAAAATACATAAGCTGTTATTAAAAATCCATGCACCCAAGCCGTGCCCAAGTAAACAATCGGCGATTGATTATAATATTATATTAATAATTATTTATACATTTTTGGTGTTATTTTTAATTGAAAAAATTGATCCATAAATGGATTTTATGGATGTTTTTACAAATGAATTAACCATAATTGGTTTAAATGCATCTCACTAACAATTATATGATAATACTAAACAGCAATTAACATACTTATTCACAAGAAAAACCTCTCCTGAGGACATAGTAGGTTCGCATATAAAAATATAATTATTCACAAATACTGTAAATTCAGATATATTGCAAATTTTCATTTTGGAGAAAAATGAAACAAAATAAGATTTAGCACTTAATATAATATATAACATAAACAGTTGTATGCAAGGTAAAAAAAAAACAACAGAATGTTTAATATATCTTTATAGATATTGATTAATGATTAGGCTTACATTTGGCTCTTGGCTAATAAAGACTACAGTATCTGTCATATACCGCACTCAAGATCATTTATGGTTTTTAGTGATAAATGTTTTTTATTAATTTTGAACAATTTCCTGCCCCTGACCACATTCACCCAGGTTGCTCTCATCTCTGAGTGGAAATTCTTCACTCGGTCTCTCGTAATCCTTTTCGACTGCCTATCTTTCTAGATGCCCAGGTCATCTCCATTTAAGATTTTTTTGTTTCATTACTTTAACTTATTACTTTTGCGCAGGTACTATCTGTGTCATAAAATGCCCCGAGCCTTGTTCTTTTCTCTCATTTTTTTTCCCAACAAGCTTCTTAAAAGCTTCATCTGCTTTGTATCAATTTCTTCGAATTGCTTCTCAGGTTTGGTTACCTTTGATACCTGGCAGGTAACCTTGCTTATACTCCGGGAGTGGAATCGCACTTAAAATTATTATAAATGATCAATATTGATCATATTTTTAATCTAGTATTGATTCCATTACGGGCATTACGTAGGCTGAATTTGTTACTGTTTGTATTGTTTTAATATTTATTCTAATATAATATTGCTACAATTAAAAAAATTATATGATGTACCATAAAGACCAGCATACAAACTTTCAACAGTATTGTATTTTAGTTTAACACAAATTCATCCGACTATTACGTATACTAGGAACCAATTTACTATCGTCCGTAAACCTTACATTATTTAAGAGGAAGAAAATGGTCCGGGTGGAGGTCTTGTATAGGGAGAACTGCTTATTTGGAAGCTGACGTTTCGACCCGCATTGCAGGTCTTCTTCAGGGCTAAATATCCAAGACACATATAAATTAAAATTATGCATAGTACGAAATAACAGAATATGTATTTTGATAGAATAAAGTTAGTAGTAGTGAATAGTAGAATTATAAAATAACCAAGAGCTAATATATATTAATAAAGATTTGTCAATAAAGTTGTCTGAGAGTGGTGAGTATGCACTGAGTTGGTAGAAGTAGGCTGAAGTAGTGTTTGAGATCTGTAATCAATTCTATCAATATACATATACTGCATGTCTTACCATGTATTATTTTAAATTATTTGTATATTGTATATTTAGCCCTGAAGAAGACCTGCAATGTGGATCGAAACGTCGGCTTCCAAATAATCATTTTTCCCTATATAAAAGAATTTTTTTACCTCCATCCGGATCATTTTCTTCCTCATATATACAAAGTCGACTAATATTATTCAACTTACATTATTTAAGTATCTGTCATTAGTTTTAATAGCTCTTCTTTACTGTTCCAATTCACAACAACATCTAATGGACTATTAATGAAACGGTTGAAGGTGATTAGTAGTTAAGGACATCTACATTTCTTTCCTTTTTTATTTAATTTTTTGCTCTACCTATCGATAATAACTTCCGGGTTTACCCTTTGTCAAGTTTACCGCTTCATGTTAAATACAAATAATATGTTGATTGATATATTGAAAAGTTTTTATTAAATTTATGAAGGATACACAGGGGGAATGTTCGTTTTTGTGGCTAGTTTAATTGTCTTTTTTTTTTTTTTTGTTGAAAGCGAACCAATCCCACATGAAGATCACATAACCTCCCTGTAGCAATCAGTATTGATCCTTCTCGTACGATTGCCAAGACTGGTAAAACGAAGATATTTTTTAGTCTTCTGACGTGGAATGATTAGAGAAGGAAATTGTGTGTGGGTGCTATTAAATGTCCAGGTGTCAACCAGAACAAAGCCAGTTCCGTTTTGTAAGTTCTCAATTTTAGCAGAAATTATTTGATCATCATAGAAGAAATGCTGCGAGCTTTTTATGTCTATAAGAAATACGGTATTTCTAAGGCTCCGAGTAGCTTAAATATTTCAAATAAATTAATCGAATTTAAGCTATGATAAATGTACTGTTTAAATTTAAACAGCCAAAACAAGATGAGGCAGTGGTTAATATCACCAGCTTTAAGTAAGATTGAACTTCTTATCAAGGCTCAATCTTTATTCCCTCGCTTTTAAAAATGCCTGCTTGATAATTAATCATCATTTAATTAGTTATCTCTTTTAATTCATAAGTTGAGTAATGAAAGAATGTAATTGGCTGTCTGCCTTTCTAAAGATTTATTGTGTCTTATGGCCAATCGAAAGATGATGTATACTTTTATTTTGAAGAGAAAAGATATGTCCAAGGCCGGGACTCGAACCCGGTCTCCCATGTTTCCGTCATGGTGCTCTACCAACTGAGCTATCCTGGTTTCGTCTCTCGGTCGAACAAATCCATTATGTTCACTGAGGGAATGGATTTCAATCTCTTCAAATAGAATGGATTTGTCCGACCGAGAGACGAAACCAGGATAGCTCAGTTACTAGAGCACCATGACGGAAACAGGGGAGACCCGGGTTCGAGTCCCGGCCCTGGAAATATCTTTTCTCTTCAAAAGAAAAAAATATCACAATTAATAAAATAATAAAGTTATATAGCACTGCCTCTATAGCACCCTTACAAATAGGTACGAATCTAAAGAACTTGTTTGTTTATATATATATGCATACACACACCTAAATGTGTGAGTGTATAAATATACCCTTATTATCAAATGACCGATTGTCATTTTTTATTTATTGTAAATGGCCGGCCGAATGAAATATTCTAGCGTAAAAATTGGCTCTTAAATAATTTCTAATACTTTCATAAAGTAATAGGTTTGATTGCAATAAACAAAACAATCGATGAACAGGCCTTTAGTGCACTTTCAAAAATTTAGTTTTTTGTTTAGTCATGAAATGTTGTCTAACAAAACACTTATTTACCCTAGTTACCTTATTTCTCATAATTCTAACCCTGAAGTTTCGTGAGTATAAAATTGCTTGACTTAATTAGCTTAAAGTGTGGAATAATCAATATTTAAATTTTGGAGTTATCCGATTTGATTTATAAAGCCTAATACGTATATTTAAATTATAGCAAATTTCTATAAATAATGTTTAGCTACACCAAAACAGACACCCTAAATTATTACTAACGGTATTATTAATAAATGTTAGTGAAGTATCAACTAAACATAAATTAAATCATAGATATTTAATACAGGATAACTCAAGGAATGAATGATTGATGATATTGTAAAATAAAATTTCAGGTAAATAACGAGATAGTATAAGAGATGACGTAGTGATATTAAAATAAATAATAATAATAATAATTTAATTATAGTTATAAATAGTTAATATGATGTAAGCATAATCAAATCTGTGTGACTAAAACAAATGCATAAGTAGAAACAGTAATACCTAATTATTCCGTAGAATTGAGGTGAATAACAGTCAGAGGACAGGGTCAATTGAGGGTGACATAAATACTAAAGATTTTTTTATTTATTTTTTTCATTTTCAGCGGTTATTTATTTATTATTTTACTTTGAATAAGATTTATTAATACTTTATGTGATAATATTTGACCAACTGCTCAACTATAATAAATATCCGTTTATATCATATTGGAATATCTATAATGGTAATATTATCAAAATATTAGAAAAAATAACTCATAAGTTAAAAATTATGTTAGTATAATTGTCTTATGTTTTATTTTCTATTTTATAGCTCACTTCAGCTATTACTGCTTAGTCCATTGTTTGCAACTTCGACATTAACTGAACTTAATCAATTAAGCCAACCTCCATTGTCTATGTACTCTAACTCTTCATTCACCTGTCAAAGATATATATATATATAAGATATATAAGTAATAGGTATAATAAGTAATTATATATATATATATATATATATATATATATATATATATATATATATATATCTTATATAAGATATATATATAAAGATCCATAGCTTATATTTCTCTCGTAAACCTTTGTCTTTTACCTTTGATCTAATTTCACCCTTCATGACGCACAAGTGCGGGGGCGAAACGTCGGCTTTCAGAATCAAAGCTTATGGCACAGGTGAGATATGACTATTTATCATTTGAGGCGTGGAGATACAAAAAGGGATAAATTCATATTTTATAATTTTTTTAATGTTTTTCACAAATTTAGTGACCTCTATGCAGTGGTACATGGTTCACCATTCAAAACACGTCAAAGCCAATCTAATTTTTCTGAAAATAATTGTCTCAATAAATAGTCAATTCATAATCACCTAAATTATGTTTGTGATTTCGGAAAAATGTTTAAATTTGGATTTATCTCCTTTTGCCTCTCTACGCCTCATTTATAATAATGAAACAAATATTTTTTTAATTATATTTAAATATACTATTTAAAATTATCATGCTATTCTTATTTTTTTTAAATTGTTTTACCGTCACTTTACGCTGTCCTAAATTTTGTAACAAACATATCCAATTATAGTGGAAAAAGGGATCTTTAATGAGTAACTGATACCGTACCGCTCGAGACATCCATTTTACGTCCCTTCCGAAGGACTTTATAACCAAGTATTTTTTACTCATTTCAAAATCCCTAGGAACCATTAGCCGGACTGATATCCTTATCTTCATTATCATTTAAGTTGAACAATTTAAGATTGGCAAAACACGTAAATTCCTCAAAATAGTAATCGCTATAAAGTTGTAGTTTTTTCTTTTATTCCCCCGAAAATAGACCAGAGGTAAAAAGGCAGTAAAAAAAAAACATATTTAAATAATCAAAAATAAATTTCTTGGTAAATAAAGTACTCTTTTAACATGACAACCAATAGAAATAATATCAACTACGTATGAATGTATGTATAGACGCAGAGGCTAAATCGTTAAATTATGAGGTCAAAGTTTGATCAAGTCTGTTCTATATCCAGTTATGAAACACGATAGCAGTAATAAATTAGACGTCAATGATTACCTTTTGGAGTCAGGTTTATAGTAATCCCAGATTTTCTTACAAAATTTATCCATGAGCTACTGTAGATATTAATTCGCGGAAATTCTAAGTAGTCAATAAGGCTAAGCATGATTGATGAGATTTAAAAGTGCACTAAAATATTCCCATCGAAAACGGATAGTAATAACTTAAGAATATAAATAGAATGTTTGTGTAGCCTTTTCAACGAACAACTTCAAGGTTGGGTGGGTCTCTAGAAATTCGGGGATTTCGGACGACCTTGCGCAGTAGGACTCAGAAGCGGTATGATCTTCTCCAGGACCTATCGTTGGTATCAGTTTTAGCAAAGAAGGATTAAAAGAAAAAATATTAAGAAAAAAAAAGAATAGCTGTGTAGTGATGTGAGCATCAAAATTTTTTCTCTCAAAACTTCTAGAAATTAAGAAAAATAAGGTGGCAAAGTGCCTAGTTAGACTAAATTCATTTACTAAACTAGCAAAAAATGAGAAAGAAGTCAATTATTGAACTTTTGCTGCTCTCTTTTAATCTTGAATGCCTCATAAATTCGTTTCAACGTGTGATATTAAAATATAACGAAGAACTTTAATTCAATCATAGTAGCTGAAATGAAGTAGTTAAGTTCTTAATTAAATAGACCTATTTAGATCATTAATTCATATAATCAGTTACGTACGTTAGACATTTCAAAATGAAAATAAAAAATTGTAAATAAAAATTTAACATAACAAATTACAGATACGCTAATTCGGCCTTGACATAGGCGATTGAGAAATCTCAATAAAGACAACTCGTTTTCTAAAGAATCAATATATAATATTGTATTAATGTCTCCGATTTTCAGCGAACGTGTCTGAATGTTCCAGAATGATTCAGCCTTTTGAGCATTTCTAATTTCTGGATGATCATAAGCAATTGTGTTATAATCAAAAGAATATGATAATATGTATTCATGTATTACAATTTCACAGGGACTAGAGTAAATTACTTCCAAGCATCAATCAGAACACCAAAGAATTTGAATTGGCATATTTTTAATGACAGGTATTACTGTAATGATTACCTTTTGGAGTCAGGTTTATATTAATCCCAGAGAATAAATAATTCGGAGTCATTTTTTTTTTTTTTTTTATCGGTTGTGGTCACGTTTAGACACTGAAATCTATTACGGTTACTTGCTTAGTTATTTATAAGAAATAAATTATTTTTCTTCTTAATGCTTTAGGTGAAAAATAATTTACAACACCTCAGAAACAGTCATGCTACCTACAATCGCTGATGAAATATGATTCATTTTTCAAAAAGTATGTTTTAAGCAGCAGAATACATGAATAATATTGTTTTATTAAGGTCAATAATATTCCGTAAAAATGCTCCCTAAATGTATCCGTATTTTTAAATTATATTTGTTTTTGTACTCCGCACCACATACTTTCCTGATTCCTGGAAATTATCCATAGTTAAGATGATACCAAAACCTAAAAAACCACCAGAACTCCCATCTTCTTACCGTCCTCTATATCTCTCCTGCCCATAATGAGCAAACACTTGAAAAACTCATTCTGAAACGTCTTCATCCTATCATAGAATCCAATCAAATAATCCAAGATCACCAATTTGTTTTCCGAACATCAAAATCCACAATCCAGCAATGCCATCGTGTGGTGGACTCTGTCTCATCAGCATTAGAGCGCGGAATGTACCGCGCTGGAGCTTTTCCCGATGTAGAGCATGCTTTTGATCGAGTCTGGCATCCGGGTCTGCTGTACAAACTCCGTAAGTTCTTACCTTCTAATTACTTCCTTATTATCAGTGCCTACCTCAGTAACAGAGCCTTTAAAGTAAACCATAATTTTTCTTCCCTCTTTACCTGGTCTGCCGGAGTTCAAGGTAGTATCATGGGTCCCATCATATACTAGATGTATACAGCTGACATCCCAACCCATCCAAGCACTGTCCTCGCTGATGACACGTGGGTGTTATCAGAAAATAAGGAACCATTGCATTCCAATCTCTTCAATTCCATATCTCAAACCTTCAAGAATGGTGTCAAAATTGGAGAATTAAAATAAATCCTAACAAATCCCATCAAATTACCTTTACCCTTCGTCGTAAACCTACAAATTCCTGCCCAACTGTATCCTTTAATAATACTCCACTGAACCCTGTCGAACTGATACGTTACCTAGGACTCCATCTGGACAAACATCTCACTTGGAATCCTCATACAAGACTGAAAAGACAAGAAACTTCTCATCGTTTTCGCCTTATTCAACATTATTCAACAGGAAAAACGCTCTACGCTTCCAATTAATTACAAAAGACTCATTTACATGGCAGTTATCAGGCCTATTTGGACATACGGAGTTGAGCTTTGAGGCTCTACTAAACCATCCAATTCATCTCGTATCTAATCCTTGTAATCCAAAATCCTTCGTAACATCCTCAATGCTCCTTATTATGCCACAAACAAACTCATCCATCATGATCTTAATAATATGATCTTAATATGTTACTGATTTGGCAAAAATAGATACCTATCCTTCGATGACAAGCTCCACAGTTGAATCAGATAGTCGCTCAACTTGCTTCCCGTACTATTCCTGATAACCCCCCGAGGCGTCTCAAAAGAAGATGGCCTCGAGACCATCTAGAACTTACACATTCTAGAAACATAGAACTTTATTGGAGTGCTACCGATGGGTAGTTTCTCCACAAGTGTTTTTCATGTCATATTGTACATATTAGCAGATTTACTTATTTTAATATTATTATAGTTGTAAATATCAATAAATTAAATTGAAAAAAAAATTTTAATAAATAATTCGAGCTCAAGAATTTTATATGAAATTTTATTTTCTTTAATCCGTTTGTATTGATGAAAAACATTAATTTAGTTTCAAATAGTTGCTACTGTGAAGCCAAATAGACAATGTTGAGATATTTGTTACTTCACTAAGGAAAAAACTTCTGGGGTCCAATAGACCCCAGTGCACTAAGAATGGACAAAACGGAGAAGCGGTTCCTAAGTGAATATAGAAAACGTCTTGTGCTTACAAAGATAATTTTTCGTTTCTAACAAAATGTTAACAGTATTTAATAAATAAAAATATATCAAAGATTTCAAATGTTAAACATGTAAAAAAGCGGTTCCTAAGTGAATATAGAAAACGTCTTTGTTTTTTTTCGGGAGCGGAGTGGCTTAGTAGTATAGCTTGTCGTGCCGAACTAGAGAATTAAAAACGAATATATATTTGATGTAGGAGAAAATACTATGCAAACAATGCATTTTCAAGGAAACCAAGCAAATAAAAAAAATGTTAAAAATATTTCAATAGTTATTGATCTAATTTTTAACATTCGGTTTTCTATACAATGACGGTAATTGTTGGAAATCATGGAACCTTCGCATTAGGAATCAGAATTGCTAATGACCTTTTTGAATTATAGTTCTGACAATAAAGCGCCTGATTGGATTCAGTTAGATTCATTAAAGTAATTCAAATAAATCTGATGTAAATTTCATCTTCGAAAAAAACCTGCTTCCAGTCAATTTATTTTATTCTTTCATAAACAAGACGTTTCGGCAAATTTAATGCCATTTTCAATATTAAAATACATCAATATACTAAAAATTAACTTTTAAAAAAGTTTTAAATCAAAATTCTGCAAAAAAAAACAACAATCATAAATACGCTATACAATCCAAAAAAACTTGTCCCAAAACAGTTAGCAAAACCAAGCATAGATACCTCATATAAAGAAATATTTAAAAAAATTTTTTTCCTCATTTTCCTGGGAATTCACTATCCTCCCAATCTGATGTTGTGATGTTACTTCCCTATCACTTAAGTTCCATTATCGAAAACAATAAAGAGAGAAGATATATCTGCAACCCCGGTGAATAAGTGGTTAAGCCTAATTATCTTCAAAATGAGTTTCTTGTACTTAAGTAAGCGGAATCGAGTTATTTTCGTAAAGAATAAGGGGCAAAGTCAGACATTTGCTTGAAAAGGAGTTTTTGCTTACATTACAAGTCCAGTTTAACCTGAAAACTACAAGAATAGCTCGATTCTGCTTCCCTCAAAACAACTAACTCACTCGAGGAAAAATTTGACTTAACCAATTATTCACCGGGGCTGTAGATATTAGACAAGGGAAGGTTCTTTTTTATAACCACACATACCAACAGAAAAAAACTATATTCGTGTTCGAACAATTTTTCTTCTCTCCAGAGTTAACCAAATCAACTATTAACGCTTTAAGTTCCTCCGTTATTTTATTTTTTCTAAAGTAGTAATGTGAATGCGGATATACATTTATGCGTTCTCTTTCGATATAGGTCATAAAACATTTTTTTTTTAATATTGCGGTTGAATGATTATTTCGGCGCAGAATTTATTTCTGCATAATCTAATGGTTTGAAGAATTATTTAAAAGGTTTCTGCCGTGTTCCTAGATTATGTTGGTTACTAAACGTTTGTGAGCAAGCAACGAAGTTTCGTATAATCTGTTCGTACCAGATTCTAAATATGTCTTATCTTCGCTGGTCCATTTCCTGTTCCAATTGAGTGGATAGCATCTTAGTGTTAAAATAATTATCCTTGACATAATTATTCTAGTACTGTGTCTATTCTCGATTCATTAGAGGATAAATTTATGAGTGCTCTTTCGTGTTCAGAGGCAACATCATTATACTTAAAAAAGATTTATTTGCAAATATTACTTTAGTTCTTCATCTACAAAATTCTTCATTTGATTATTTTTACAACATAAAGTTTTAATGATGTACCGAATCAAATCTGACTAGTTTAGGTATAAGTTGTTTATAGCCCATTAAATTACAAATTACAAAATTACCAATTACAAATACTCTATTGGTATTTAATATAATTCTTTTAGGTTAGTTAGGTTAGGTACTTTCAGAGTCTTCATATATTACCAATAGGTATTGCACTTACGGCGGAAGATTGTATTATATTGTAATCCATTAACAAATACATTCTATTAAAATTATCCATTATCTAATTCATATAAAGATCTTCACTATGCTCTATTTTCCTTTTCCATTTTATGGATGAAATAATTATGTCCGTCATTATGATTGTAGTACTGTATCTATTTCAGAATCATTACAGCCTATCTTGAGACATAAACCATCAACCCACTATTTGTAAAATTTCGAATATAAGGATATATACAGAAAGAACTTGACCTACATTTGTTATATATTTAAAATATATCAAAAGTACACGAGAAACCAAGATATGCTAATATATATGGAGTGTGATATTATTAGAAAACGACTTCTAGGTATAAATTAGTAACCTCGTCTCGGTGACATATCAGAGACACGACCCTTATTTGTTTTGATACAACTTTGAGGAATATAAGGTTATATAAAATCAAACTGTACCCGTCTAAAAATGCTCCATGTGCAGGTGAAACACGTATTCGACGATCGACTATACAGAAAGGAATAATTGTAATTTATTTTAATTCTTGGACAAAGAACTCCAGTTAGTTGGTTGAAAATAGCATGATTTAACAGAATATTCAAAAATTTAAGTCATGGAGTAATACACAGTACGCAATTCCAACAAAGTTAACAGAGGTGTACTACGTGTTTTGAAAATTAAGTAGTCAAGTTCAGCAAATAAAACAGTAAGTTAAGTATTATTGTTAGAATAAATTTTGAAGGATCGGGGACCTTGTTGACCGCTTTAGTAGACGTTGGATTGCAGTAATCGATTAACTAGGAATGCCCATAAAAAAGTGCTCTACCACTGAGCGAATCCGCCCCCAAGAATTATTATAAAATCGTCTAGAAAGATTATTGAAATTGAAATTTTGAATATTTCGCAGGTAAAATAATTGTAATAAATTACAAATAATTTCCATTTAATTGTTACATCTTTTTAGCATCGCTACAGGGCTCCCCCATAAATAACCGAGTCCAAAAAGCTGATGTTAGGTTTGATGGTTGTTCCGTAATTGCTCCTCAGAATCAGTGTTGTCTAAGGTTTTTCTATAGTTTTCTTGTCACCAACCAGATCCTGTGTTATCCGAGGGCGTTATGGTATAACTGTTGCTGATTCTGTATCTAATAATAAAAACGCGGGCTTTAGTCTATCCAACGTGACGGTAAGTACTCGGTTAGGAAGTTTTAGGGTGCACGATTTGTCGTTCGGCTTGGAACTGGGTGCATCGCAGGGATAGAGACTTCTTCACTTTGTCATCACGTAGAAACGCGTGAGTGCAGTTTTCCAATCCCTTATGAAGGAAAAGGATAGTCCTTTAGGACTTGCACAAATTCCGTAAGTTCAGACTTGTAGGGTAATACGGAAAGATGCTCTCCGGGTAATCTATGAGTTTGGCCGCGAACAGCTTCTCCAACACTGAAGTTTACGTCGTATCTGATGGTAGAGCGAATTCCGAGAAGAACCGTGGTTCAAAAACGTCCCAAATTATTCCTATCCGTTTTTGATTAGGGTAAGGATCACTAACGAGTACCTGGCACAAGTTCGGCATAAACATTTATTAAGTTCTTACTACGCGTTGCTGTGGCCATTATATTAGTTTAATAAAATATTACATTAAAATTTGATTTTAAAGAAATAATGAATGAATGAAATAATTCATTAAATTGATTTTTGATTTTACATTTCATTCATCTTATATCTAACTATAGTATATAATGAATAAAGAATATACTAAATTCTTAACTGATAAAATATAAACATTAGTTGTAACATAGCATGTACAACATATCAAAAATGCTGCAGGTTAGAAAACAAAATAGTTTTGCAATAAAATAATAGCGGTCGAAAATCGAAAAAAAAAATCCTACATTTTAAGTTGGATAATGTTAAATACATTTGCGAAATTTCATTATAGTCAGTACAGGTGTTTCGGAGATTAGTCCGGACAAACATCGTGACAGCACATTTTTATAAATACAGATATATAAGATTCCAGTTATTTGTTATATGATAGGAACTGAACTGAGTATCTAGTAGACCTACAGAGCTGCGGTTGGGCTCAAATTTTAGCTTATTAATCTACTTTAAAAATGGTTAATTATGTTTTTTTTTTCAAAAACGCACCGATAAGGGGATACAGTTAATTAATGGTAAAGGTTTCCCTCGTAATTTTTCCGTTTTTCCTCTCCATAAGAACCTTCTATGCGCCTTAGCGAAAATATGAAAAAAAAAAGCCGAATTGGTCGAGCCGTTCTCGAGTTTAGCGAATAGCAACGAATTTTTAATCTATTAGCACTTTGTTTTTGTAGTTTATTTTCTTTTGTTTTTGCGAATTCAGACCAAATAATCCGTTTCACCTTCGTTGACCATAACGTCACTGCCATTTGCAACTATCGAAAGTGAAATTCGGTACTTTTGAGGAGAATTAAAAAAAAGCAGTTTCAAGGTTCAATAAAAATTAGCGCCTATAGTCAAACCAATAACATTCGTTTTACATTGTTTTTGTGACTGATAAATGCCTCTATATGAATTTTTAATCAATTATCCTAAAGCAACTACTCTAAGTCGAAAACGAAAACTGTTTTGTTTTTTTCACATTCGACACTTTGCGATGGCAGGGACGATATATTTCACGTTTTAACCGTGGAATGGGGCTGATATTCGGGAGAAGTAAATATAGCCAGATTGGTGCCACCTCCTCCACTGTTATCGTCCGGATGCTTCCTACCCCCGTCTATTCCAAGGGAGAACAGAGTACAACCAGGTATGGAGAAGAATTCACTCAACGATAGAAGTTAGGCTTAAAAAAAAATTCAATTATGTATGATGCTATGAATAAAAATGTCCCTTATATCGTTAAAAAGTCACCATTTTATTTTTATTTTGCAAAATTAAAAACATGAATTTAGACCTTTGAAAAACATTATATAAGCAAAAGAGCAAAGATATTTGAATTGTGAAATTAGTGGCTGTAGTTAACTATATGATTTATTGACTTTATTATCAGACAATGTTACAATGTTTAATACAATGGGGTTTATGGCGTCAAGGTGACTAAGTAAGCTAGTAAATACAAATTTGAAAAAAATATTGAGATAGAGTAGAAGGTTATTTCGATAGTTTTAGTTTAAATCTAAGTTAAAACCTTATAAGCCCAACAATTAACAAATTAACAATCATGACTTTTTTTTGTTGAATGATAAATAGCATGGTTAATTATGTCCGGGAATATGATCGAAATGAGCAGCAGTAAAAAGCAAAATTCTGTTCAAATTATGAGACCTTTTTAACCAAAACGGTACTTTATATTAAATACTTTATCATTAACACCAAACTATAAAGCTTGAGCTGAATGAGATCATAATATTATAAATTAGGTCCAGGATTATGAAGAAAACATTGTAATTTTTGTCAAAGTTCCTTAGAATTGTAATGTAAAAACAAGCAACATAAAAGCAGGTATTATGATTAAAACAATGTAAATTAAAGAGTATAAAGAATGTAAAATATATAATTTTATTCCATATTTTTATAAATATAAGAAATATATTTATTAATGTATTAATTAATAAACTTACAATATAGGTTTTACTGGACTACAATTGATGATATTAATTAAGAAGCAAAAACCATTCTCCAGTCTAATTATTTATTTTTTTATTTACTATTAAGACGTTTCGACCCCTTGGGTCATTCTCAATTTCTTAAATGTCTGTCATGATTCATACAATATGTCTCATATGCACGTCTATAATATAAAAATTATTGGAGATACATTCTTCTCCATGGTCATTATTGCTTGGCAGAGATCTATATAAAAAAATAGAGAAGGATCGTAAATATATATATATATATATATATATATATATATATATATATATATATATATATATATATATATATATATATATAAATATAAGTTAAGTCCTGGAGACAAACAATATTCACGTTAATCCTATTGTACTGTAAACAAAGAGAAGATATAAATGTAGGATTACGAGAAAAATAAAGTTAGTTATCATTCAGAGTTCGTGGTATTCATTTGAAACCTTTTCCTTTTTTTTTAAAGTTCGTCTTTCGATACTCGTTAAGTGGTGCCGAAACCCGGGAGTGTGTGAGAAGAAAACAATTTTTTTTTTGGTGAAGTCATTTTTTTTGTATTTTGTTTGACTTTTGTGAATCGATAAAGAAAAAATGCCTGAACCCGGACTTAGCGATATTTTAAGACCGGCGGTACTTACATTAGAACCGCAACCACAGCAAGCACCACAACCACCGCTAGAATCCCAAAAGTCAATTACAGATATAAACCCTGATTTCCCGATGCTACCAACTACTACGCTAGCGATGGCTCGTGCAGACATAGCGGCAAGGGAGGCGAACCTTGTAGAGCGCATGAAGTTGATGAAGAATAACGCACGCGATCTTAGGAGGGAGATCAGCGAATTAGAAAGGTTCGACGGAGAAGTCGGAGAGCTGAACCACTTCCTGAAGGGCGGAGACAGAATTATGTACTACATCCAGGTACACGTCGAAGCGAAAGATATCAATGATCTAGACGCCACCAGACTCAAAGCAGCCCTAGTATGTCGAGTAAAGAGGAACATTCTCAACTTAATTCAGGCAGACGAAGAGACTCCGTGGCATACGGTCAAGGAGAGACTAAAGAAGGCATTTGGGGGAGGACGATGGGCCCCAGAGGAGGACATACTCCAAATGTTCCGGGAGTTCCGGAAACCGGGGCAATCCCATGGACAGTATGCAGCAGTGTTACTGGCTCGGTATAATAAAATCACCGAGAAATTGCGAGAGGTGATGGAGATATGGATGGAGAGATGGAGGCTCGCATGGGCTTTCTGTCCAGGATTCTCAAAGTCCAGCTGGCCAGGGACACGGGGAGAAAGGACGGGTTACCGAAGGACAGATCCTTTTTATCTTTATCCTTTTTATCCTTAGCGCTCAAGAGATGGTGAACCTGAGTGCAAGAGAGGAAGAAGCAAGAGTGGGTGAGGCTATCGAAACGGGCTGGAGCAAAGTTACCTATCGCCCGTTATGACGGCTGGAAAAAGGACACCTCAGGCACAGGTATGTACATGTAGATTGACCACTCTGGGTAGCCCTTGTAGAGTAGAGGGGGAAGTAACGATAGATTTGGGGATGTGGTTTAGAGTAGGGACTCAATTGAAAGTACATGTAGTGGAAAAGATGTTGCGGGGATACGAGGGAATAATCGGATGCGACGCTTTAAATCAGCTAGGGACTTGTGTGAAGAATCAGGAGGGGAGATGGTCGATCAATATAGGGGATAAGAGATACAGGTGTTCCGAAAGGGTGAAGGACGAGCTACTATGTGTAGGCGCAGTGAAACAGAAAGAGGACTGGAGAGTACGGATATGGCGGGACTTCGATGACATTTTCTATAAGGAGGGCGAACTGTTGGGCGCGACGGGTGAGACCGTTCACGAAATATCATTAAAGGAAGGACGCGTGACATATGTCAACGAGAGGCGGTACCCGCAGGCGTTGAGGCAGCACATTAGGGAGGAAATAAAGAATCTCAAAGATCAGGGGATCATAGTAGATAGCACATCACCGTACAATAGTCCACTGTGGGCAGTTAGGAATAAGTGCGCAGCTGGAGAAGAGAAATACAGGGTCGTAATCGACTATCGAAAATTAAATGAAAATACAACTGATGAGAAGTACCCCATCCCGAGATTTGAGGATATCATTGATAGGCTGAGCGGGGCTACGGTGTTTAGCACCCAAGACTTAAAGGCAGGTTACCATCAGATCAAAATTCACAAGAGGGATCAATCCAAAACGGCATTCATGTTCGAAAGAGGACATTACGAGTTCACAAGATGCCCTTCGGACTCCCAAATGCGCCCATTACGTTTCAGAAATTAATGGATGAGTTTCTTCGGGGGGTGGATGAAGATGTATGCCAAGTGTACATGGACGATCTGTTGGTATTTAGCAAAATCGAGCAACAGCATGTTGAGCATCTCAGGAGTGTTTTCAATAGGGTCCAGAGATTTGGCTTGAAGCTATCCGCCGAAAAATCATTGCTGGGAAAAGGAGAGATTACTTTTTTGGGACACACTATTGCGAAGGAGTGAAACTGGATAAGAGCAAAGTAGAGGCGATTGCCAGGATGGCGGTGCCGAGGGATGTGAAGGGTATCCGTCGTCTATTAGGTTCACTGAACTACTATCGACGTTTTGTCCCGGAAATGGCAGAGTACCTGGTCCCCCTCAATAATCTCTTGAAGAAAGGACGACAAATTTTTGTTACACCGGAGATGGAAAATAGCATCCGCAAATGAACGGCGCAGCTGCAAGAGAAACCCGTATTGGCCTTCCCGGACTTTGATAAGCCTTTTATGCTCACGACGGATGCCAGCGAATACGCACTGGGGGCGGTTTTGTCACAAGACGAGGAAAAAGATGATCGCCCTGTGGCTTATGCTAGCAGACGCCTCACGGAGGCCGAGTCAAGGTACAGTGCATTAGAGCGCGAACTGTTGGGAATAGTGTGGGCTATAGATCACTTCCGACCTTACTTATTCGGAAGAAAGTTAGATCCCTGCAATGGGTGGGTAAGCTGAAGGAATCATTCGCTCGCATCACTCGGTAGAAGGAATTCTTAGGGCAGTACAATCTCGAGATTAAATATAAACCCGGCAAAGAAAATGTGGTAGCCAATTGGCTGTCCTGGGCGATAATGGTGAATGCATTGGAGGATGCGGGGGAGGGTTCGTCGCGAGACATCAGGCAATTTTTACAAGAATGGACTCCGGAGGGGGAAGGGGCCCAGGGTTCGGACAGCAGAGAGCAGGTAGATGAAGAGCAAGCCGAGGAAAGCTCCACCGATGACAGACCGCGAGAGATGACGGAGTTAGAGGAAATAATTAATGACAAACAGCGTCAAATTATATTGAAGACAAGGACTTCGGGTCTACTGAAAATGGATTTTTCGAAATATGGCAAGTGCGACATCATCACCGTCTGGTCACAACCCGGAGTCAGTGACGAAAACATTTGTCGGGTACTAAACGAAGCTTCCAAGCCGGGAAGAACAGCCTACCTGTACATTGGGAACGCCACCTTGGGGGATAAAGTACAGTGATTATGGAGGTTGGAACGATTGGGAGTAGACCGCAATTTTGTTCGCTGCACCATGATGGTAGAAACGATCCGGGAGACCGATCGCCAGAAAGAGATCACGGTAGCCTACCATCAGGGAAAAACAAATCACAGGGGAGTCACAGAAACAATTCAAGCGCTTAAGCGACGGTACTTCTGGTTGAATATGAAGGAAACTGTCAAACAAGTTGTGGGAGCATGCGATGTGTGTTTATCCACTAAATACGATAGACATCCGCCAAAAGGATTACAAGAGGAGACGCCCACTGCAGAGTCATCCCTGTCGGATCTGCAGATCGACACATTTTCCTGGAGAGGCTATAAGTGGGTAACACTGATCGACTGTTTTAGTAGTTAACTGGCTGCGGCCAATCTTATTCACGAGAAATCAGCGGATGCAGTCCTAGCGGCCCTTAGTACCTTGTTAAAGGTTTATGGAGTACCCGACAGGATCGCCTCCGATGGCGGGCTGGAGTTTGACAACGCCAAGATCAGGGACGAAGCGAAGGGACTCGGCATTGTATGGAGAATCAACACCCCAGGACATCCTATGAGTAGAGGAGTCATCGAGCGATTACACAGTACCCTCAGTGACCATCTGCGCATTTACCAGGTGGATAAAGGGTTAGAAGCGATGGACAAAGCAATCGCGGCGTATAACGAATCTATCCACTCCGTTACCGGCTTTTCCCCCTTTGAGGTTATTTTTGGGTTGCGACAAAGACGTCGGGACACCAGGGCTACAACCGTTAAGGGTGAGGTAACGAATCAAGTGGTGGCTAATCGGATCTCGATCGAAAAACTGCGGAAGAAGGCTAAAGACAGGCTAGAACGGGAGAAGCGGAGTCGGGTAGCGAGGGAAAACCTCAGGGTCAAGGATGTCATGGGGGGGATCAAAATTGGTAGGATTGTTTACAGGCAGAAAAGTTCCAATCGGGGAAAGGAATTGATACGCTACGAGGGGCCATTCCGAGTGGTAGCGATCAGAGAACATAATATTGCCACTGTGGAATTCATTAAAGATCCCAAACGGCGTAAGAATGTTCATATTGAACAACTTAAGCTTCCACAGGGAGAACATGCGTAACGGCCTGGAGTGTCCTGGCCGTCATATAGCAGTGTATAATTTCATGTCTATAATGTTAGCGTATATATAGTGTGAACCGTTTTTGAGGTGATTCTGTGTATCTGTTCTAAATTTTGTAGATATAGTTTTATTTTTTGTATCATTTGATTATCATTCATTTCAAAGGACATAAGTGGTGCGGTGAATCGTCAGTGAAAGAAAGAATTTCATTTATATGTTAGCAAGTTCATTTTTTTTTATGTTTATTTTGTAAATCATTCTGTATAAGTATCTGGATGTTGTTGGCCTTTCGGCCTTTGGCAGACTTCTTCAAGTTTCCGGAATTTTCCGAAAACAGTTGGGGGGGAGTTAGGTCCTGGAGACCAACAATATTCACTTTAATCCTATTGTACTCCTATGTAAATAAAGAGAAGATATAAATGTAGGATTACGAGAACAATAAAGTTAGTTATCATTCAGAGTTCGTGGTATTCATTTGAAACCTTTTCCTTTTTTTTAAAGTTCGTCTTTCGATACTCGATAAGTTATATATATATATATATATATATATATATATATATATATATATATATACGATAACGTATATATTTCATAGGCTTTTTATTTATTTTAAGCATAAATACCAGTTATATACTGCGTAATTAAAACGGGAATTCCCCGCTTAACAGTTTAAATATTAAATAAAGGACTCAATAATCTATAACAAAATATTTTCAATACAAATCCTTCTCTATTTTTAGACTTTGACATGAGTTTTCAAAAGGCATTTGTGTACACCATCCTTTTGTTTCAATGAATTTTCTTATAGGTACAAAACTACTTTGTGTATATATATATATATATATATATATATATATATATATATATATATATAAATATATATATATATATATATAAATATATATACATATATATATATATATATATATATATATATATATATATATATATATATAAACCTAAATTTAATTCGGTTAATAAAATTCCATTGTAAATTTCGCTCTTTCATTTATATTTCGATGTAAAAAGCCTTATGACCAGAGTAGTGTGTTTACATAAGGATCATCTAGTATTTAAACTATTTTCTATTTATAATTTCTTTCGTTAAAAAAATCTCTTACAAGTTTCCTAAATATAACGATTCCTAATTTCCGTATTCTCGAACTTTTCTAAACCCCAAGAAAGAATAGTCCAATCACCATCGCAGAATTTCTCTGAAAACTTCAAACTATTTGATCGAATCTAATCCAGTTCTGGCTTCCCAATCGTCGAAATTGTCGATCACCAAAGACTTGGACGAAAAAAAATTAACTATACCAATCCTCCTTGACTTTAGAATTTATTTCTAATCCTGGACCATTCTATGTAACGTACTCTACCGAACTGAAATTAATTTTGCTCTATTCACTAGTTTTAATGTTTCTTATTTGATCGTATTCCATCATTAGTTAACCCTCATTATCCCTTCCTATTCTGCCTGTTTTGTAGCCCACTTTTGTCCCCATTTTCTTTCTTAACTTACACTAATCTCATCAAATTATCTCTTATTCTCCTCACTTTGATGCCTGTAAAAATATTGGCACTTAAAAGATTAGAACATTTTTAATTATAATTGATAATAATGATAAGAACGATAAGATAACTTTTGTTTCATTAATCAGCTAGTACTGTTATATAATGGAATCTGTAACAACACGGTTTTGTTTTTTATTTCTCGATAGCATTAAGAATTAATTCAACATAGAATGACTAGCATGCAAGATAATATTTTGATAAATCTGTAAACTGATTGAAAACTTTATTTTATTTTTTGTAAATTCATTCACTACATTAAAAAATTGTACCAATTATATTTAGTACTATAATTGTGATAATATTTGCATCTGGCTTTATGATATTAAGAATAAGTATTAAACCTTTTTAACACTAGGTTATTTAATCTTTATTTAAATTTGTAATTAGCCTTTATTTCAAGTTAATCAACAATTCTCTTATTCAAATATTTGTATTTGACTATTGACATACTTGTAGTAATGATACAACTGAATATATTAACTTATATTGTTATTAACTTAAATAACACCCAATAAGAGTACCCATATCATAGAGGCTGACTGAGCACCAGGAGGGTCTCAGCGTGCCCTTATTGGCTGTTATCATAGTAATTTATCTGGTTCAACTGGATTTGAATCTGGAACCTTCAGATGAACAAATCATGTATTATGTAGTATTATTTGTACTTATTTTGTATTTTTACTACAAATGTTCATTGCATTGTTTTTTAATTCAGTCGTGTTATTTATCAGTCGATTTTCATTTGTTATAAATTTGTGTTTTATGTGATATAAATATTATTTTTACTAAAACAGGGCGTGCAGAAAGAATATTTACAGTGACTAAAGAGTTTATTAACGCTTTATCAACATAAAATAAAATTACGTCAGATGTAATAATTTATTAATATTAAGAAAAATCGTGTCATTCTTATATAACAAAATCGTTTGTTTAATAATTACTTGTATTACGATAAGGTTTTAAAATAATTGATTTGTTCAGTTATTCATATAATTTGAAAGACATTGTGATTATTTCATAAATCAATAATAAATTGTTTCATATTTAAAAAAAAATTTCATTCATTTAGAATTTAAATAAATGTATAAGTTGTAATATAATAATACAAATGAACAGACACTGGGCTTAGTGGCTCTAATGTTCTTGAACCCTACGGACAGATATAACATACAAAAATAGATCCTAATACCATCTGTGTGGTTTCTCCTCGCCTTCGTCTTTCAGCTTAGTCTGTATGTCGGTTGTCTGAAAGCAACATCCGAAGTTGAGGTTCCTGTAAGATCAATTCGGTTCAGATTTAGTTTATTTTTTGAGTACGTGATTGGTGATAACGGTATCGATCATGTTCTAAGCGGGATCATTAACTGATCTTAAGTTGTGTAGTTCTTAAAGGAAAAAGTTCTCTTGTAAGAAAAGTACTTTTTGAAGATAATTTAGCCAACATTCTAAGTACAAGGCAAGGTTCAAAGTCATTTAATAGTTGATCTTTAATATTATACATATTTTATAATATCCTGTAAGAAATATTGTAAGAAATAACCCTACCATTCCGTGATAACAAAAATGTTATCTTAATCATTATAAATATTAACCAAATTAATTTTAATTTATAATGAAAATCGAATCAAATTTTTCTTCTATATTTTCTTACCGCTATGTAAGAATTATTTGTTTTAACTCATATAACGTAACTGCCCTTTCATTGACTCCCACGTTTTATATGAATAATAAAAGTAAAAAAAAATTATTCTATGTCATATATTCTTAATTTTGAGCATCAGTTAGTATATTTAAAAAAAAGTAAGACATATGGAAACAACGAATTCACTTTAAGTAAATCTAATATTTTTTTATAACAAAAAACTAACTACTATTAAATTATTGGGAAGAATTAGGCCTAAAAATAATGAAAAAAAATTTATAACCAATTTAAATAAATTTAATATATTGGAAATTTAAAAAAACAAAACAAGCAAAATCTGTAAGATTACTTTCCGCATGGGGTAGATAATTCTATCTAGTTGATGCAAAAGTGAATAAAAGTTTCCACTAATGCCACTTTTTAAACACAAGTTCATAAAAAAACATCTTTGTTGTTAATTGTGGATTTATCATAATAAATCATATTTTATAACCTGTTTAGTTTCTCCTTGCCTTTTGTCCGTCTTCAGTTGTTTATAAGCAACATCCGTAGTGATGATTCAGCATTTTACTCCTTCAATTCATAATCTAAAATTATTTTGTTCAATATTGTAAGGAAGGTGGCAGCACTGATGCAAAGCTGGATAACCTGTGATAACCTCTCTCTTATATTCACTCTCTCTACCTTTCTTTGTGAAGTACCTGTAGGCACCTATCTCTCAATTATTATTGTTTTTCGTTTATTTTTTTCATGCGTGAAAATTAATTGTTTTAGTGTCAATAATAAGTATTCTTTGGTCTGTATAGTATTTTTCTATTATTTTTTTTATATACTACGGTTACTTTCATTTTATTTTGTTTGAAATAAATAATAGATTTGCGTTGTACCGAATTCTACACCAACCTCTGACAAGGAGATTTTTGATTAGCTATATAGCGATTTATGGTATGTATATAATTTTTAACTAAAATTATAATATAAAAGCGATAATATTGTATATAAAAAAATATTAATTAATAATTTAGACTATATAGCTTTGCATTCAAATTTAATATTAATTTATTTCATCACTTAGAGATTAAGAACAAATAAATTTGTTTATTATCTACTTATGTTGAATGATATGTTTGTAATTTTGTTTACAAATTTACTTTACAAAAAATATTTAATAGAAAGTATTCAATAGCTAATTTTGACGAATTTATTTTGTATGATGTTAAACTAGATTCTGCGCAAATTTAACGAACTATTAATGCCTAATGGGACTATTAACAAGTGTATAGCACAGCACGGGTTTACTAGTTTTAATATAAAAAAAAAAAAGTCATGAGAATGTCCTCTACTGTAACCTACCGATAGTAATAGAGTGTATAAAAAAAAATGACCGTCTACTGTCCATTTTTACCTATATGTATATATATATATATATAATATTTACAGACTTTTGAACTCAGGAATTTGATAAAACGGTCATTTTTTTATACCCTCTATTAGTTTCTCAATGATGTATGATGATCACTGCCCTTCAACCACAACCATGGGATTAAATATAACGCATCAGAATCTGAAATGTATTTTCCCAGCATTGATTATTAGAAAGGATGTTATCCATAGTAACACCCGGTCACGTATTAAACAGAAGGCCTGCGCTGACTGCACGAGTTAGGCTATAAAATGCTTCGACACTCAATATATTCTCCAGAGAAGCTTTATAATAACTTTCAGTGAAAAGTTTGAACTTTTATTAATAAAATAAATATTTTTTATGGAAAACTATTAATTTCATCAGTCATTTTATGTAGTTATTATTATTATTTGACGGCGCTACAACCCGGTGACGAGTACTGGCCATATAGAGGCCATCGAATCATTTTATGTAGTGGTAATGTAAACAAAGTATGTAAAATAAATAATTGTTTAAAAAGCTAATAAAGGCGCTATAATGGGAAACAAAGTGAATCCGTTCCGCAGGTTGCCACTTAAAAGTTAAGGCACAACATGTTTTAACTTTTCATTCGTTTACTTTTTAATTTTCTTGAAAATTAAAATAATCATCAGTTCCAGTATGAAAACAGAGTGTAATTATGGGAAATGTGTATATTTCGATAAATATTTAATTAAGAAATAAACAATTCAACTAACATTTCGAAGTGTAGAAGACGATTTATGTTTGTTGGAACGTTAATTTCACGAACTTTTTTTTCACACTAAAACAATTATTTATATTTTCGAGAATATTAAAAATAAACCGAATGAACAGTTGAAACTTGCGACTTATGCTCGAAGTGGCAGCCTACGAAACTAAAACAACAAAAATAAAATATTGAAAACAATTTTCAATAAGTTTAAACTAAGAATAGAGTGATGGGAACGTTTTTTTTTTCTAAAAAAGCATGGGGTTCTTTTTTACAGTACCTATATTCATAATGTCCCTACTTTTAAAAATATTAGTCAATAAAATATATACATCAATTGACATAAGCTCCTCACGCTTTTTTATTCATTACTACGATAAAATGATTTTTTTTTCTTTATTACTCTTTTTTTATCTTAAACTTATTGAAAACTAGCTATAGCCCGCGGCTTCGCTCGCTTGGAATTTGATCTGCCACATAAAATTTCGTTACAGATCATTTTAAATAAATAATTTCATTTTTTTAAACTATAAGTTACTCGTACATCCAAAATTTCATATGTCGAACTTCAAATGGATTCTCCACAGAACCAAAAAACTGTCTTGGGGGCACATGCCCCGTGCCCCTCGAAATCTTCCCTTTCTGTATGTTATTATGATGTATAAGGTATATTACTGTAAAGATTCATCCAAATTCTTTCAGTACTTTTTTCGTGAATGCGTAACAAACATACTTACAAACTGTCGCATTTACAATATTAGTAGGATTAGTAGTGTTACGGTCGCCGACAGGAGGACGGAAGCAAGGGATCAGCGGCTTAAATCCGTCGGCGGGAGATGTTAAAATAGGATTAGGACATTCTCAGCATAGTAGATCCGCCTCTGCTTTGTCGGAAAGAGATTAAGAAAATTCTAGAACACGGAAGAGTGGAGACTGTTCTAGAATGTTCGGCCTTGCCTATTTAAATACCCTCGGCTCGAGCGAGTCAGTCTTAGTGTTAGAGCAGACCAGGCGCTGTGATGATCTCGTAATAAGTGCGTGTCAGTGTGATAAACTAGTCAGTGTTGAACCGGCCAGTGTAATAAGTCTTTCAGTGAACTGTGACAGTCTCGCGAGTGTAATAAACTGTTTCTGTTTGTTACTGTGTGTCAGTTTGTCATACTTGGAGAACCTTACGGTCGGTGGACTAGTGAACTGTAAGTGTTAACTATCAGTTATAAATTGTAGTGTAATTTTATAATATTCATAGAAACTATTGTAACTAGTTAAGATATCTAAAATTAGTAATATCTTATATTATTGTAATAATTAATTAGGAGTTAGGCCTAGCTTATAATCTTTAGAATATTGTCATTGTCAATTTATATTAGTTTAATAATTTAATTGTTAATAATTTACTTGTATCCTTTTTGTTAATAAATATTAGTATCTTTAATTAAGGAATTGTTTAATTCATTTTAATACCTAGTAGCCCGTAACAGTAAGATATCAAAACAATAGTTTCAGTCATGTTCTTTCTGTTATTTTAACAACTATGATCATGAGATTTGCGTTTAATTATGTACTATAATGGATTCTCCACAGTATCTAAAAAACAGTCTGGGGGGGGCACTTGCCCCCGTGCGCTCCCCCCTAAATCCGCCCTTGCTGTAGGCTATGTGCTATTCTGATGTATAATCTATATTACTGTAAAGTTTCATCCAAATCGTTCGGTAGTTTTGGCGTGAAAGAGAGACAAACATAGAAACTTTCGCATTTATAATATTAGTAGGATTAATTCCTATTTTTAGTATTATTTCCTATCAATGCGTATTTTTTTCAAACTATTTTTTATTTTCTACTTTTTAGTTCGGCAGGCTACCGCCTATATTTTATGGCAAAATATACTATACTCTCCAGTATATGGCTACAGTCAGAATTAACTGGGGAGAAGGACGACGTAATTAAGGATTTTTTACTCCCTTAAAAAATCCTAGGGCCACCTGCCGGGCTACGAACCCGCGATCTTGGGCTAAGTAGTTTGTTACGCTAACCACTAGACCACAGGTGATCATAATCACGATGATGGGACAAACTTATAAACTATTGAATGGTCATCAGTCCTTGAGAAATGTGCAAAGTTTCAATTTGATTAGATTATTTGAAACGAGCTAAAATCAAGATATAAGGTCCCGTTAGGTACATACGTACTTACAGGTGAATCTAATAAAAGAGTATTAAAAAGGAAAACTACATTGGTTGTTTGATCTTAGTGTCAATCGAGCTCTATTTTAACTTTATTATATATAAAAAAAGAAGAAATATAAAAAATAAAGAAGCTAAGGAATTAGTTCCAACTAAAAAGTTGGGAAATATTGACAGTTGTTCCGAACGAAAAGAAATTCCCAGTGTCGGCATTTCGTTGAGGCCAAGGTCACAACTGCTCGAGGTTGCCAGTCGTCTTATCAGACCAGTGTTGGAAAGGAGTGATGTGTTTTCGCCCAAGATTCTGGAGTTTAATATAGAGCGAATCCAAAATGTGAGTAAAACAATAGACGTAATTTTTGTAATCACTACTATGATCTATAAATATAATGCTAATGCTGGCATTTTCAAAACTGATACCAGTAAAGTTATTATATAACAATTTTCCTTGTATTTAAGAAATATACAGGGATCAGTTCCGCTAATTTTCTCATCGAACTGAGTTACAACAAATTTTAACTTTAGTATGTAAAAAATAATGTAATTATTATGGCAAATGTGTATACTTCGGTAATGATCTCATCTTGAAATTAATGGTTCAATAAACATTACGAACTATAGATGATGTATGTTTTTTGAAATGTTAATTTCTTGGTGAAATAAGTATCCAAACATACAGATTTCCATTATTACACTCTTTTTTTCATACTAAAACACAATTATTTTTATTTTCAAGAATATTAAAAAATATACGAATAAACATTTTATTTTGTAGCTCAACTCGAAGCGAAAAAAAAGCGGATCTGATACCAATATGTTTTTTTTTTCATTAATTAATGATGCTATGAGTGATTCTCATAATAACGTTTTTCATATATTTAAATTTGTATGAACAAGTTTGATACTTTTGACTGTGCTTAAATACTGTTACCTCTATATATATCCTGACTGACAGACCTCCGCAGAACCAACACCGCATACGCTGCAGACTTGAAATTTGGACAGAAGGTACACATTATAAGACCATCGCACACTAAGAATGGATTTTTGATAATTCATTCCCTGAGAGGTTGAAAAGGGTTAAGAACGTTTGTAATAAAAATATGTCATTTTCAAAGCGAGTACCATGAAATTTCAGATTTAGCTTCTATAATTAAAATAATTACGTTTTTTTTTATTTATTTTTTTAAATCAACCTAAACATGTAAAACAGGGTAAACCCGTAACCTGTTAAGTTAGAGATTTGAAAATAAGAAACCAGGCTTAACTTTTAAACATAATAATAACTGTATTCAAGATTTTGCAAAAGGAGGCCAAAATTTACAGAATTATGGTTTACCTGAACCTTCAGGGGGTGAAGCTTTGTTTCATTATCATGTGTTCTTCCGGGAACTTAACGATGACCCCAATATTCTGGTTCAAATGGTATCATCAAATTAATTTCCATTAAATAAAGAACAATCGCCAGTTTGTCACCAGATTTTGAATAGCATCAATAATAGTAGAGGCCATATATTCCTTGTAAATGCTCCAGAATTAATCTTTTTTTTAACGTTTGTAATTAATCTTTTGTTATCAAAATACGGAAGGACCGAGGAATAGCTATAGCTGTAGCTTCTTCAGTCATTGCAGCAATGTTGCTTGAAGGAGGAAAGACAACTCACTCTTCATTTATGGCACCCTTAAATTTGATAATGGGGGAAACTCCAATATATAATATCTTCAAGCAATGCAACATAGCTTAGGTTTTGAAGGATTGCAAGCTAATAGTTTGGGATGAGACCACTATGGTGGTTTTGAGGCCCTTTATAAATCCCTAAAAGATATTAGTGGTGACGATAGGTTATGTGGGTTTCAGTCTGCTTCTAGCTGGTGGTTTTCACCAAACCGTACCCGTGATACCCAGAAGTACTAGAGCAGACGAGAATAAATGATTAAATCATCCTTAAAGGGTTTATATTTATGGCCTCACGTACAAAAACTGGCAAGTGAAAAAAAATATATGAGCGTTCATTTAAGTAGTGACAATGACGACTTAAATGTGATCTAATACACTTCTGAAAATAGGTAACAATACAGACCTGCCTTAAATATGTAATGCAATTTTAATTCTCATTTTTTTGTTACCATAGTCATAATTACCTCAATAAAAAGAATTATGTTTAATTTCATACAGTCCATTTATCATCACTTTAAAACACGACCAGCTAACAGAATTATTGGTAATATCCCCATCTCAAAGGGAATACCTTAATTCGAACATTTGGTCCTAACGAGCCGGATATTTCCAAAATTTTGAACATTGATCTTAGCGAGCCGGATTTTTCTAAACTTTTCAAATGGAAATAATTATGCTCATGTGAAGGCTCATTCTATAAGTTTGTTAATTAATTCACTCATCCCATCCTATAAGCTGTTCTTGGAATTTTTATTCAACAATTGTATTTCTCACATGTGCTTGAATCTTATGAATGTTTAATTAACATTTAAAAATGTTAATTCTCTTGAGAGAAATGGTTAAAAGTATTGTACCTTTTCATTTTTACTCTTTTTCTCAACAATTTTCTCACTCTCACATGTGCTTGAGAGTATTATGTGTGTTCGATTAACATTAAAAAGTGTTAATAAGCTTGGGAAAAATGGTTAAAAGTATTGCACCTTTTCATTTTAACTTTTTTTCTCAACAATTTTCTCACTCTCACATATGCTTGAGAGTATTATGTGTGTTTGATTAACATTTAAAAGTGTTAATAAGCTTGGGAAAAATGGTTAGAAGTACTGTACCTTTTCATTTTTATTGTTTTTCTCAACAATTTTCTCACTCTCACATGTGCTTGAGAGTATTATGTGTGTTCGATTAACATTAAAAAGTGTTAATAAGCTTGGGAAAAATGGTTAAAAGTGTTGTACCTTTCATTTTTACTCTTTTTCTCAACAATTCTCTCACTCTCACATGTGCTTGAGAGTATTATGTGTGTTCGATTAACATTTAAAAGTGTTAATAAGCTTGGGAAAAATGGTTAAAAGTATTGCACCTTTTCATTTTTACTTTTTTTCTCAACATAATTTTTTTTTCTCAACATAATTCAAAACATTTTCTCACTCTCACATATGCTTGAGAGTATTATGTGTGTTTGATTAACATTTAAAAGTGTTAATAAGCTTGGGAAAAATGGTTAGAAGTACTGTACCTTTTCATTTTTATTGTTTTTCTCAACAATTTTCTCACTCTCACATGTGCTTGAGAGTCTTATGTGTGTTCGATTAGCATTTAAAAGTGTTGATAAGCTTGAAAGAGATTCTTAGAAATACAGCACCTCAACAATCATACTTCTCATAAATAGTGTTGTGATATTTCTCTCATGAGTAAGTTTATATTTTTGAATAGGATGGGATGACTGAAAATCATGAAATACCTTGTAAGTTCTAGAGATAAGGTAAATCACAACAGGCATAAAGGATAAGGTTGAAAATGTATTCATGTTCTGTACAATCAATCTCATGTGGACACAATGAAATGATTTATCAATTGATTTCTAAATTGTTTTAGAGTTTGAATGTTTCTAATGAATATTTAATTCACTAGCAGATACTTATGTTTCATTTAATGCTCTATCTGCATTCAAGTTATCATAATTACAGAATTTAAGAATTAAATTGTTTCAAAATGTGTATTTAATTCACTAGCAGATACTTATGTTTCATTTAATTCTCCATCTGCATTCAAGTTATCATAGTTACAGAATTTAAGAATTCAATTGTCAAGTGTGTATTTAAATCACTAGCAGATACTTATAGTTCATCCAATTCTCTATCTGCACTTAAGTTATCATGAATTACAAAATTTAATAGTTTAATTGTTTTAAGTCCACTGTAAGAATAACTTGTTAAAAAATGTTCACAACCTTGAAGGTATGTGGTTTTAACATGGAGTTTATCTATAAATTCCTCTATTAATATGTGATACTAATGATGAATAATATTAACACTGTGTTTCAATAGTAATTGTATTTTACAGGCATGTATACCTTTTAAATTTAAATAAGTTATGTTACTTTAGGTACACTAAGAAATTTCATCACTCTTAAGCATCATATTAGGACACATTTCACAATATTGTAACAAAACAACTTCAATCACATCAGTTAGCCTCGCCTTCATCTGGAGTGTAGGTTACGCACAGGTTACCGTTCTCCCCACTCCACCAGCGATGTTTTTCTTGCATCAAGAGAATTTTGTTGAAGATGTAACTTAAGTATTTTTCATTTTGGTCCATCACGCGTGGGTTTGTAATTTTTCTCTGTCCCAATAATGTTTGTTGATGCTATTTTCTGTCGATCTACATTGTGACTTATTTTTATTTTTGGTACATTCACGTCTTTAATCTGTCATTGTTCGGCCATTATTTTTCCTGCCCTCCCCTTCGGTCTGGTAGGCTGTTTATCTCTTTATTATATATATTATCGATCGTTTATATTTTCTATCATCATGCCCAATTCTGACACCGAATATGTCACCCGAGCAACTGCGCTCGAACGCAAGATGCGACATCTCAAGAGAAACGTAACCGGATTTAGCAAAATTAAGTCGGAAGATATCACCGACAATGAGGCCGATAGCTTTGAGGCCAAAGTCCTTGCAGCCAGAGAAGACTGGATAGAATTTCGATCCGCTTGGGATCAACGTGACTCGTTGCAGCGTCTCATCGGTGACAGTGACAAGTTTCCAACTAAGGAGTGGGAAAATCTGTACGATTCTCTTTGAAGTGAAGTAATCTCTGCGAATGGGGTCCTTTTAGCCTTAAAAAATAGAGCTGCGTCTAAAGGAAATCTAAAGACGGAGGGAATCCAAGCTATTTCAAGCCATTCATGTGGATCAGGACTCGCTCGCATTCAAATTCCCACGTTTTCAGGAGACTTACTACAATGGATTCACTTTAGGGACACCTTTAGGTCCATGGTCCACAATCACCAGACCATAAGCAAGGTAGAGAAATTTCACTATTTGATTTCCGCACTCAAAGGAGAAGCTTATGCCTTGATTTCCAAATTTCCTGTTTCGTAGGATTCATATGATCAAGCGTGGGATAAGGTAGTACATACATATGACAACCCTAGAGTTTTAGCTCGACTCCTCATCCATCGTTTAGTCGACTGTGAAGGAAGATCTGTGAAGACAGACTTCCAACGCTACGAGCTGTTCATAACAGGAGTTGCTGACAACATTGAAGCATTTAAAGCCCTTAAGCTGGAAAATGCAAGTGAATTTATTTTGTCAACTCTTGCCTTACGAGCACTGAACCCTGAAACTCGAAAACAATTCGAACTTTCGCGCGAATCTAGCAGGGAGCTTCCTAACACAGAAGATGTCCTCAATTTTGTAAGGCAAAGAAAACTTGCCTTGAGCATGTCACAGGACGTTTTAACATCAACCTCAAGCGGAAACAATTCAGTGTCAAGTCCTCGACGAACCTATCCAAGCAGGAATCCCTCGCATAATGCTGTTGCTTTTCACACTGCAACTAATTCCAAAGAACCCCAGGAATCTACATCAAGATCCTTTAAATGTCTGCAGTGCAAGGGATTTCATAACTTAGCCAAGTGTGAAGACTTTATCAAAATTCCTTTGGAGAAACACATCGACAAGATCCGCTTTTGGCATGTTTGTTTTAATTGTCTTCGCACGGGCCATTGCGCCAGAGATTGTCGATCAAAATATCGTTGTCGCCAATGCAAGAAAGCCCATCACACATTGATTCACAGGGATCTCAAGACCATTGAGAGAGATGAGGACACACCGAAAAAGGAAGAAAGGTCTTTCATTGGCTTCGGCTCTAGCCAACAGGTCTCAAGTCCCAACAGTGTTGTTCTCATTGGAACTGTTCGGACTCTTATCAGAGCCTAGGACCTAGGGGGGACTTTCACTCTGCATGCGCACTACTTGATTCCGGAAGCCAGCACACGTTTATGACTACGTCTTTAGCAAAGAAAATCGGAGCTAAAATTTGTCCATCAAAAATATCCATCTCCAGTCTCGCAGGTTCGCCATTGCCTATGCAATTAGTTAAAGGATCCACACAGTGCGTTCTACGCAGCTATTTCGAGGATAAAGAATTTTAAGTAAACACGTTAGTCATAGATCAGTTAACGTCAGAATTACCACATGTCACTCTACCCAGTTCTATTACAGACAAGTTCATGGAGTTACCGCTTGCGGATCACCAGTTTGGCGAGCCTAAGACCATCGACATTTTATTAGGAGGTGACATTTTCCATCAAATAATTACAGGCGCCTCCATTCCCTCCGATCTGAATGGTTTTGATTGATTCCGGCATTGATTCCGACATCATTCGGATTAGTAGTCACAGGTTCCATTAAGGGGACTCCCCCAAGTTCTCACCATGCCTTCTTCATCGAAAGAGACTGGAATATTGAAGAAAAAATGAAGGCATTTTGGGAGATAGAAGAGCCTAAGCAAGTGGACAGAACGTACCCTGAAGATGCCAAGTGCGAGGACAAACACACGTGACTCAACAGGCCGCTTTACTGTACGACAGCCCTTCAAGGAAGGAATCCTTATTTGAGACAATAGGGACATTGCATACCGCCGTTTCTATGCGTTGGAAAGTCGTTTCAAAAAAGACCCCTTATTTCATTCTAAGTACGTTCAATTCATGCAGGAATATATCGATCTGGGACACATGTCTCTCGCTTCAACAAAATCTTCTTACTTAATACCTCATCATGGGGTCTGGCAGGAAGTTCCTCATGGTGATATGAAACTAAGAGTTGTATTCAACGCATCATGCCCATCTTCAACGGGACATAGTCTCAATGACGCACTTGTTTCAGGGCCTAAGATGCAAGAAGATTTGTGCAATGTGTTCATTCGCTTTCGCCTATTCACCATTCCTCTTTGTGCAGACATGGTGAAAATGTCTCGTCAGGTGAATGTGCACAAGGATGATCGGAAATTTCAGCACATACTGTGGCGGGATTCACCTGAAAAAAGATACAAGAGATGGAGTTAAACACGGTCATTTATGGACTTAAGCCCAGCGCATACCAGGCCCTAAGAGTGGTAAGACAACTCGTACAAGATCACGAGCTAGAGTATCCTATAGCAAGCCGGCGCATTCTAGAGAACAGCTATGTAGATGATCTGTGTACTGGAGCAGACGATTTAGGCGAAGCCAGAAAGCTCCAGGAAGAGCTAGAGGCTATGTTTGCCAAAGGAGGATTCGCACTTAGCAAATGGGCTTCTACAGAACCTTCTTTACTACTGGACTTCGCAGACCAAACAGAATGTGTCTCAATTCAAGGCGAAGATACTACCAAGATTCTTGGACTTCTTTGGATCTCTCCAACTGACTCATTTTCGTACACAGTTAGAACTCCTGTATCAGCTCAAATCACAAAAAGGCACATACTATCATCTATTGCCAGAATCTTTGACTCGCTCCTGTAATCTTCATGGCAAAAACATTGCTTCAAGAAGTCTGGAGGGCAAAAACGGATTGGGATGCAGAGTTTCCCAGCCACTTGCACATTGCTTGGAAGGAGCTAACAAGGGATTGGCATGCGTTAAAAACCATATCAGTTCCTCGTTACGTAACAAGACCCAAAGCTACACGCCGATTGGTCGGTTTCTGCGATGCCTCTCTCAAGGGTTACAGTGCTGCTCTATATTTGTATTCAGAATCATTGGATGGGGAGATCATGACATCACTTATGAAAGCCAAAACCAAAGTAGCACCTCTGAAGTACACCTCAGTCCCTCGCTTGGAGCTTTGCGGCGCCGTCCTCCTAGCGAAACTTATCTCCTCCGTTCCTCGCTCAATTACCCAAAGCTTGTCATGTTTCACCGACTCCTAAGTGATTCTTAGCTGGTTAAGCACGCCAGCGCATGAGCTCAAGGTATTCGAAGCCAACCGAGTATCACAAATTCTAAACGTAGTTCCAGCTCAAAGATGGTACCATGTCGCTTCTGAAGAGAACCCTGCCGACCTTGCTTCCCGCGGCTGTTATCCGGGAACTCTCAAGAACTCAGAGCTATGGTGGTCAGGACCACCTTGGCTTCGGACTGCTTCCGCCCAGTGGTGCGATCCCATGGAGGAACCACAGAATCTGACTTTTATTTCCACCTCTGGAAATCGTGATCCCCCCGATGTCGATTGGATCACGAGATTTTCCTCCTACCGTACATTGATGAATACTGTAGCCAGAATTTTGGGGCTCACTTCCAGAAGGGGAGCCTTACTGTCAGATTCGACTCCAATATCAGCCGTAGAATTCAAAGAAGCCGAACTGAGATGTGCACATCTCGCGCAACAAGCACACCTGCCTCCTTGTCTTCATGATGATATATTGTGAGTAAGCCCAGGACTACCCAGACCGGAGAATGGAGAGCAGAGGAGAAGAAGGCCGGATAAAGAAGGAAAATATGAACAATACAGACCTGCCTTAAATATGTAATGCAATTTTAATTCTCATTTTTTTGTTACCATAGTCATAATTACCTCAATAAAAAGAATTATGTTTAATTTCATACAGTCCATTTATCATCACTTTAAAACACAACCAGCTAACAGAATTATTGGTAATATCCCCATCTCAAAGGGATACCTTAATTCGAACAATTGGTTTTGTGAGTGAGCTATATTGACGCCGAAAATCAATGATATGCTTCTAAGGCATATCAAGGCGAAGGCGAGCATATAGAAAACAAATCAATAGATTCAGTAGTCGAAATTGACGACGCCGTGGGCTATCCCACAGATTTCTTGAATATTCGAAACCCATCTGGTCTGCCAGCACATTAACTTTTACTTTAAGTTGGGGCACATGCAATGCTACTCCGAAATTTAAAACCTCCAAAATTGTGCATTGTGACTGCAGGTAAAAGTTTTCACAAAAATATCATAGACGCTACTGTGATTACGGGATTTGGTTGACGAGAAACTGTTTTTCTCACAGATATCTCTTATACCATCCAAGTATACATTTAAATTCAAAAGATTACAGGTTTGGATATTACATTCGATTTCAATCGAAAGTTCTGTAGTTATGCCATTTTATTTTATTAAAATCGATCCACAAAGAAATAAGTATCTGTAGGCTAGCTGGATTCACAAATGCTTTAAGTCATTTTGAATAATATGGAGTATAACTTTAATAAAATCGGAGTAGGTAGTTAGTTAATTCACTCTGTTTAAACTCAAGTTAAGTTTTTATCTAAAATCAACGCGGACGAAGTCGCGGGCCAAAGCTAGTTGTAAATAAGTACTATTGTCTGAGAGTCTAATATTTTTATTGATCCATGTTAGTTATTGTTTACATATAGTCAATACTGAACATTTTTTATTCCGCGGGGAAATTTAAAATTATTAAAGCTTTACGACGAAAATTCTTTCAGATAGGCTCCTTGAATGATATTTCATTATTCGATGTTCCTTAAATTTGTATTTATTTAATATAAAAATATAATATAAAAATAATTTTGCCATTCAATGTTTTGTTAAATATTCCTTGTATTTAATAAATATTTTTTTACTAGCATTTGCCCACGGATCGCTAGCTTGGAATTTGGTCTGCCACATAAAGTTTCTTGACAGATCATTTTAAATTAATAATTTATAATAATAAATTTAATTTTTTTCTAAGTATAAATTACTCGTAGGTACATCCGAAATTTCAGATGTCTAACTTCAAAACTGACGGATTCCATACAATCTTTGAACCCCTATTATATTAAGGGGGAAACCCTTTCGGGTGGAATTGTCCAAATTCCTTTCTTAGTGCTCATTTAAGGTATATAAAGAGCCCATCTGCGAATTTCAAGATGCTAACTTAAGTATTTTCTTTTGTCTCAAGACCGCTGGGTGTGTTAGTCAATCAGGTTACAGCTTTATATAAATTTCGCCTGTATGGTGTGTTGATAAAAAGTAGCCTACGTTCTTCCCCAGGCTTGAGATTATCCATATCAAATTTCATCACAGACGGATCATTACAGCCGTGAAACATACATTGACACTGATTAAGAAACGGGACGGACAGAAGCTTACTGTTGTTTCGTGTCAGTAAAGGATTAGTATGTAATTTTATTAAATTTATTGATAAGGATTACTTACTATAACGGTTCCACTTGTACGACAGCAGCGAGAAATGAACTTCTTTTGTTTTTTCTCAGCCCCTGTTGGTTTAAAGGTTGCGAAATAAGATAAGGACAGGATGGAAAAGGACCTCTTGTACTTTACGACGTACAAGAAATTAACTTTTTTTCTTTTTCTTCACATCCTCTAAAATTTTATTTACAATATATATACAATTTACAAATAAATACCTGCCAATGCTTCTATATAAACAAAGCCTTGTGTTACCTTTCGGTATTAAAGAAGTGAAGAAAATGAAGAACACACCCTCCATGTTTCAGGTCTCTATGATCAGAGGTTTAGGCTGTGCGTGCGAATTCTGTCATTCAGGAGAAAGCATTTTATATGTATTGATTTGAATAAAAATATGTTATAGGTGATTCTCACAATATGTTCTCACATATATCGTAAATTTTAATGAATAAGTTCAATATATATAGTTGACTCCATTTATATACTAATACATAATTTAAACAAATACTATTGTCTGAGTTTCTAATATTTTTATTGATATTTAGTTGTTATTTTTAACAGATAGTCACTATCAAACAATTTTTATTCTCCGGATAAATTTAAACTTATTGATTTATTATTAGTGATTTATTTTATTTTGTTAAGTCTAGAAACTCTGAATGGATAAAAATGGTACCGTAGGGGGCGACCTGTGGTCTAGTGGTTAGCATAACAAACTACTAAATCCAGGATCGCCGGTTCATGGTCCTAGGATTTTTTAAAGGGAGTAAATCCTTGGTAATGCCGTCCTTCGGAAGGGACGTTAAACGGGGATCCCGAGCCTGAACGATATAATAATCCCTCGTTAATAATCCCTATCCTAATTAATCCTGGATAGGCAAAATTTAGAGTTCCCACAGTAGCATCGTCCAATTAGCCATAGCCCCATAAAGTGATGTTAAATGAACAAACAATGGTCAAGATGTTCTAGATATTTTAATATTTATAACATCAAATTCTACTTGCGCATTTTTTGGAGGAATTTTCTCGTCTGATACAAGTTGGGAAGAAATCGTTCTTGACTGAAAAAAATACAAAAAACTTTGTATGCGATTAAAGTTGCCAATGAAATGAGAAAAATTGTAAATTCCCAATTTATAACCATTACTATGATTGAAATCTATGAATTGTTTTTTACTATGTTTTGATCGTACTGTGTGTAAGATTTTACCCATTTTTTATATATTTTAGTGGGGTTTTGTTTTATTTTGAAGTTTATCTTAATATTTGAGTAAACAAGTAGGCCGTCTTAAGCACCAATCATAAGCCCATTTATTTGTGAACATAGAAAAATTAAAATGAATGTACTTGCATTTTTTTTTTCGTGATATTATTCTTCCTACTGAATGATAGCCGCTGTTAGGCCTGGTGTTCTTCCTATATAAAAAAATGAATTTATACTTAAATTAAACGACTTTGATTAGCTATAGTAGATAATTTTAATTTCCTCTTGTAATTTCCTCGCTTTTAATCTTTGATGGCTGAAATTTATCTTTAAGAATTCATATAGATAGTTTTTTAGTTTAAGTATAAGAAGGCAATTATAAATGATCAGCTCTTGTGATTCAGTAATTTTGACTTCATATTTTTATTTTATACATTTGTAATTCCGTGAGATAGAAAAAAAAAATATGAATTTTTTGTAGAAAATGTTTGACATTTTTTTATTTTATATATTATATTTATATTAAAATACAGAATATCGTCGATTATCCGCACTAATACATTTTCGGGATAATTAAAAGTTCGGTCATTCGAATTTCACATAAAAAAAAATGAGAAGCAATCACTATTTATATAAAATGAAATGTTATTGTGGCTTTTAAATACCTGGTAATCAACCGCCTAACTGTTTCTAGTAACAAATTACCATTTCTGTCTGTCTGTAAATAACATGTTTCATACTGCTAAACTCGTGATTATTAAGAAATAACATGACTGATGTTTCATTATAATAGTTCTGAAGATTTTTTTTTTTTTTTCTAAGTTTTATTCCTTTAATTTGCTAATTTACAATTTGTAACAATTATTTAATTACATGTTGGAGTATAACAATTTACACTGCAAGTTGAATAAACATAATAAATAAAAGCTGTATTATATTTATAGCAGTAGGAAAAAGAAGAAAAACTACACAAAATAGAAAAATAAATATAATAAATAACTAAAATATGTATAATATTTTGTAGTCAAAATAAACAATTTTAGTACAAAACAATCTTAGTACAATTTTTTTTTCTACCATTTAAGGATTTTAAGGACCATTCGCTTATGATTGATAACTTATTATAATGTAATAAATTAATTATATTCATTCTAATAGTATATGTCTAGTTCGTCTATGTATGTATCGTCTTAAGGTTTGTTTGTTATAATTGCCTATTGATTGCATTAAGGGATTTCCTGAGTTTTTTGTTAAGTTGAAAAAGTTCCAAGTCTGAGAGTGAATAAACTGTTTAATTGTTTGTAGGTCTAAATCAAGTATCATGTCGATTATTTTTGTGTACCTGGGGTAGTCATTTATGATTCTCATACATAAGTTCTGTATTCTTTCTATTTTTTTATAGTTGGAGTCACAGGTGTAGCTCCATACAGGAGAGGCGTATGTCAGTAAAGGTCTTATGACTGATTTATATAATATAATTTTGTTTTTACTAGAGAGCGGAGATTTTCTACGGAAATATGGGGCCATAGTACTTATAAGTTTTTTGGCTTTACAACAATTGTTATTTATATAGGGAGTAAATGTTAATCTTTTATCTAATTCCAGACCTAGGTAGGTGACATTTTGTGCCCAGGGTATTCGAGTATTATTTAGGATAATATGTTCCGGTATAGTAGGCCTTCTTTTTGTAAATATTATTGTTGAAGTTTTGTGTTCGTTTATTTTTATTTTCCATTTTTTATAATATTTGCTTAATCTAGATTATAAGGATTTTAATCTATTATCTATTGTATCTATCATGTAAGAACTAGTGTAAATGGCGGTGTCATCTGCATATAAAGATCTTTCAACTGATGGGAGTGTGGGTAGGTCTGATAAGTATAGGTTAAAGAGCGTTGGGGAAAGACAGGATCCTTGGGGTTGACCTGCTGATAGTGGATGTTTAGGAGTTGTGGTACTGTTAATTGTGATTTGAAAGGATCTATTAGAAAAGTTCTGAAGATTATTTTCTGTGAATGACGATTACGACTCCACGCTCTATCTTTTCCGCGTTATAAACTCATATATATATATATATATATATATTATATTAAAGCAGTATTCATTGTACCCTTAAATAACTTTTTCCACGTATTTTCTTTTCTTTTCGCAAACATTAGTTTGATATTTATGGTTATTTGTTCTCCGAGTAAAACAAGAGATAGATTCATTTGTTATAGTGAAAATATCTAAAAGTAATTCATAAAAAGAAGTTATCAATTATATTAAGCATTCAATATATTTTAATAGATATTGCATTTTCCACTTCGGAAATGTTTAATTTTAAAAATACCTTTAACAGAATATCTATATTTGGACAGTTAAAGAGATAAGATAATTTTATCAGCCACACTCCAGAATTCTTTTTGATAACACCTTATAACTAAAACATTTGTATTAAGCAAGAAAGATAAAAAAATAAAACATTGACTTATATATTCTCCACAGCCAGTCACCTTTTTAATAGAAGTTAATGTTCTTTTATTATCTTTTCTGTTTGCATTTGTTAACCAATCAATTAATTATTCGTTCCACAAATGTTTTCTCCAAGTTCTTTTAATTAAGAAAATAAAAATTGTTTGATGATTGCTAAATGAAAAATATATTTTGTTTTCTTTTTTTCATGCTACTGATAATAATCCATTCTGTTTTCCGGACTTATGATTTATGATGTTTTTATTTGTATTATATTTTGGAACTCAACGGATCCTGTGCATTTTGAGGTGTAATATATTTATTTTTTTTTGGAAAACTATGCCTTATAGGTAAATGGTTCTCCTAGTGTTGGTATTTTTATAGCGCTTCTTCATCGATGAGGTAGAAATAAACAAAGCGTGTGACCTGTTCTCAAACGTTTCTATGATATTGCGGACTTGAAGTACCACATACTTTGATTTGTTTTTGATTTCTTTTAAAATTACATGGAGTGCCTTTGTTCCACATTGACTGTTATTTATTTCTAATATCCTTTTCAAAAGGATTCATCAAACCTAGGTGGAGTTTATCCCAAATCGCTTTACCTTAGTCTTCTGCATCTTGATCAGGCTACTATACTTGTAGAGTTGTACCGCAGAAGTATAACCGAGAATTGAACAACACAGGTTTACTTCTAAAGGGTAGAATCCCACATTAATTAATATAATTAATATATCTCAGCACAGGCTAATAGTCGGGCTTGTACGGATGCTCTTGGACACGGTAATGTGCTGAATCATAGATTAAATGACTACAGTTGATTTTGGAACGTTTTTCTCCTCCAAAGGCGTCCTTTAAGGGGATCTCGCACCGTTCCCGGCCTTATGCTTATGCTTTCCTTGTAATAGATCTAATTTATGACAGTAAAATTTTAACAGCAGGATATTTATTTGAAGCCTTTAGGCCGAACACCAAATTCTTATTTTTCTTGTTATTTTAGTTTTCATTTGCACCTGCGCTATTCCGAGTCCATCAAATTAGATCTAAGTGTTTGCGAATATCAATACTTCTTGAGCAGGTCTCTTGGCCATTGACTTTTTAATATTCTCCTATCAAGCCCGGATAACAGGGTATAGGAAATAGAAAGGACAAGTGGACATTGTTTTGGTGAATGGAAGGTTTTATATTTGTGAATATATCATGAATGAAAATAATACAAAGAAATATGAATATTGAAAGTTTGCTTCCATTTAAAGAATATAAAGTTAAACATTGATGATCAGTCTTTGGTAATGGTCAAATTGCCGAATAGTAAAACTGTTGTTAAGAATTTTCAAAGCAAACCTTATATATGTTAGTGTGTGAGCGCACCTGTAAGTGCATGTTTTTGACGTAACAGAAATGTTAATTGTATTTTTAATTGACAAAGTTAATATATCATATTATATTAAGACCGTGGAATAATTCCAACGAAAAATCCTTAAGTCGCCAAACTAAAACAGAAATTGAAATTATCTGTCCAATATTTCGCCCGTTCAGGCATCTTCAGGGTAGGAAAAGAATAACAGGAAAACAAAACATGAATAATGCACCTAAGAAACATCCACTACTAAGTTGCATTTGAGCCTTGGAGGTGGTGGGATGTTTCTTAGGTGCATTATTCATGTTTTGTTTTCCTGTTATTCTCTTTCTACCCAGAAGATGCCTGAATGGGCGAAATATTGGACAGATAATTTCAATTTCTGTTTTAGTTTATAGACTTAAGGGCTTTTCGTTGGAATTTTTCCACTGTCTTAACATTTACGTAAGGTCTCTTTTTACTTTTCAATAATAATATATAATATTATATTTTTAGAATTTCTGTAATGATGAAAGGAGCCACAGCTTTATTTCTGCTTCTGGCATTTTCGGCTTCATCGGAATCAGCAAGAATTCTTGCATTCTTCCCATTGCCTGCCAGATCTCACCACTTCGTCTTTAGGCCCGTGCTGGAGGAACTGGCCAAAAGAGGGCACGAGATAGTCTACGTAACGGGGTGTGAATATGATAAGTTACCTCAGAATTTCAAGCAAATCCCTATCGATGTACCCAAACCTTGTAAGTATAACATAGTATTGATATGATAAATGTTTATAGAATGTGGTATTTTAGTGTAATGTATTATAGTTTATTGTAAATTGTATGGTTGGTGTATAGTAATGTATGGAAAAGCTGAAATGCAGGAATCTATTGAATCACAGCATCGGAAAATTTGTTCTGCTGAAATTTGTCTGAATCAAATGTAATTCTATGTTTAGATTTAAGCTATGTAATTTCCCTTTTCCGTAACATAGATAACGATATGAACAACAGACATATCCATACCCTGATATGCAGCAGTTCATACTCGGCCATCAAACTAATACAAAATTGCAAAATATTTTAAATTGAATTATTATCTATGATACAGTTGTCGTTTCGTGGTGGTCACGTAGGAATATTAGGTATGGAGAAGTCAATACACAACTTGTATTTAATATATAAACAGGATTGTGTGAGTTTTCTAACTTCGATACTTAGCAAACAAAACATGCATATTCATTCTATTATTAGTTAATTTTGAGTGTTCCTGTTTTATACCCGGTTATTCTCCTCAATACCCCCACTACACCGTGACACTGGAATATCTTTTATTTCACCACCATTGTGTTTAATATGGGTTTAGTCAGTCATCTTAAAGTGTTTCCTAAAAGAAAATGTCAGTAACAATACGTCTATTAAACATCCTACCAGGGTAAGAGAAACAATAAGAGCTAAAGACTTGACAAAGAAATGAAAATATATACATATGAAGCGGAGGTCCTATTCCACCCTATATGGACCTGCTATTTTTTAAATTCATTTCAAAAAAGCGGCCCAACTTTATGAAAGCAATGATTATTAGCAGCAATATTCTGTATAAATGATAGATCTCATTGCAATGCCAACATTAACGTGTAACTAACCCCAACATACTTTATTAACAGCTATTGCACTTATGTAATCTTCGTAATATCGAGGATTAGTAGAATGTTGGTGGCAACGCTGGACTGAAGATCAAATCATGTACTGCGTTAGTACTTATAAATAGAAAGCCCCCTGGCATGAACGTAGAAATATTTCACTGTTTGAACAAGAGACTCTAGAACCTTACACGCAGTCGTGAGTAACCTTCTTTTAGAAAGATTAGTAAATAGTCGAGTTTTTACTAGAGTATTTACTAGCTCTATAGAGATAGTGCTTTTAAGGATCAGACCTTAGCCCAACGGGAGCTGGTATTTGACGAATATCTGAGAGTAATCCAGCTGACAGGTGCCGGGGTCGCTTGCTACGTATTCTGAAGATGATCTTGATATTATAACTGCGGTTCCTTGATGTTTTAATAGTTTTCGACAGAACTTTAATAAAAGAAAAATCTGAGCGATGCACATTGGGCGAATGGATTGGGACGAAAATACAGAAAATAGTCAAAGCAAAAACAAAAAATATCTTATTGAGAGGAAAACTAATCGGAGACACCCCATGAAACTCAGTATTGAATGTACGAAAGTATGCACAAGTTAGGTTTTCACCTAGTAGGTTTTATTCCAATAAATAAATGGATCTAACAGGACCTCTTTAACACAACCTAGAAAAATACATCCTTCTCTGTCTCAACATCATCTTCTGTTTCTTTCTGCATGAAATTGATAAAAAAAAAGTAGTTTAAGGAGGGACGATGCAAAGGGTCAACAATAAAAATAATATAACATACAGTTTTAAATAAGAATCAATAACAGATTGATAAATTACTAAAATTTTGTAATATGTTTTTGATATTGCAATCCTAAATACCTGACAGGTAGTCTTAAACTACACAGATGTACATTAGATTATGTATCATATTAAAAGTGTTTTATGGCATACAATATAGTTCCTCCCTTTAAATTTAACGTAGATATAATGTATATTTTGGGAAACAAACATCTTTCATTTTTCAGCTAATTCAGGGCAGCTCACGTGGGTAGAATTCGGAGAGACGAGTGTACCCGTTACTATTATTGCGCTCTTCGAGATATTGCTGGCGTTGGGCCATCATTTTCTGGGAAACCCTCAGGTTCAAGAGCTGATACACTCAAACGAGAAGTTTGATGTGGTTATGTTCGAATCATACTTCGTCCAGGAATACCTATCACCTTTGATGCACAAATTCGGAGCAACAGCCGTAGAAATAATGCCTCTAGGTAAGAACAGAGAATGATGTTAATATATATCTTGTAATGTTATAAAATGATTCAATATGTTTATACCTCCAAAATATTTATTTAGGTTTTGAAAAAATTATTTATTTTAATAGGTTACTGTATATATGTATATATATATATATATATATATATATAAGTTAAGATAAGACATACACCAGTATAGGCACTAATCCTAAACAGTGAATGTCAACAATGTAAATACGATAAATAGAGCATTGTAACTAGAATAAAGCAGTGTTTAACTAGACTTCATGCGTGTTATTATTCTCCTAAACTTCTCTTTTTTTTTATGTTTTATGTGCCGAAGCTTTTAAGTGGTGCCGAAACCCGGGAATTCGTTAACAGTTCCTAGTGAAGATTTTTTTTTTTTTACGTAAAAACAGTTCGTAAAATTTTTTATTTCCCTTTTTTCGAATTATTCTTGTTTTATTTATTTATTATTAATTCATATGTCAACAAGTGCCAGCATGAATGAACACGGTCAAAGTATTCTCAGGCCGGCAACGCTAACTTTAGACCCGCAACAGCCGGAACAAGAGAACCCGGAGTTCCCGCCGTATCCATCGACTACTCTAGCCATGGCGCGGGCGGACTTAGCCGCGCAAGAAGCTAATCGGATAGCGCAAGAGACAAATGCGCTGGAGAAAATGAAATTGAGGAAGGCTAACGCGCAAGACATTAGGAGAGAGATCTCTGATCTAGAGAAATTCAACGGAGATGTGGGTGAGCTCAACCACTTCATCAAAGGCGGAGACGGCATCATGGGCAGCATACAGTCACAGGAGGCGGCTGATCTTTTGGAGGAAACAGACGCGAGAAGATGGCGAGTGGCATTAGCACGTCGGGTCAAGAGGAGTGTCCTAAATTTGATCCAAGCCGATGAGGATACTCCATGGATGGTGATTAAGGAGAGGTTGAAAAAAGCCTACGGAGGAGGGCGATGGGCCCCAGAGGAGGACATGTTACAGATGTTTAGAGAGATGAAGAGGACAGGGCAGTCGAATGGCCAATACGCAGCAGGACTTCTCGCCAAACTAAATAAAATAAATGAAAAATTGCGTGAAGTGATGGAAACCAGCGCAGTGGAAGCTTGGATGTTGTTCATGACAACAGTCCTCAAAGTACAACTGGCTCGGGATACCGGAAAGAAGGACGGTCTGCCCAGGGATAAGTCATTCGTAGAATGCGCTCAGGATATGGTGGATGCGAGTGCCCGGGACGAGGAGGAAAAAGAAGTGCTTGAACCAGGGTGGAGTAAAGTGTCCTATCGCAGAAACGAGGTAGGTAGAAATCGAGCAAGGATAGAACCGGAGAGAAGAAGAGAGGGAGAGTTTGTTAGAAAGAAGCCGATGATCAGAGAGAAGCGGCAATTTGGTGACAGAAAGAACTCGAGAAGAGACGACAGGAGGTGCCACGAATGTGGTAAGACAGGGCACTTGATGGCCCAGTGCCCACGCACGCGCTGCTTCGAATGCCATAGCGAGGGGCACATGGCTAGGCAATGCCCGTACTTAAGTAGGAGGCTCACGGACGCGGAGTCTAGGTATAGTGCCCTGGAGCGCGAGCTACTAGGCATCGTTTGGGCGGTCCAACACTTCCGGCCCTACGTGTTCGGGAAACGGTTCAAGGTCCACACAGACCATCGTCCCCTTCTGTGGGTGGGAAATTTAAAAGAGTCGTCGGCGAGAGTCACGCGGTGGAAAGAGATCCTCAGCCAGTATAACATGGAGGTGGTCTATAAGCCGGGTAAGGACAACGTGGTGGCGGACTGGTTATCTCGCGCTCTTCAAATTAACGCCATAGAACCGGAGGTTGGTGAACCGTCGGGAGAGCTGCAGAGATTTATCCGGGAATGGACGCCAGATGGAGAAGGAGAACTTGGGACGGACAATCGTGACAATGCAGTTTCCACCGACCAGGACGGATCAGGGGAGGAGAGGTCAACGGAGATGGAAGAGCTGGACGAGCCAGTCAACGATAAAAATCGACAGATCATATGGAAAACCAGGACGACAGGACTTCTGAAAATGGAATGTTCCAAGTATGAGAAGCACAGTATCGTTACTATCTGGTCCCAGCCGGGAGTCAAAGAGGAGCAGATATGCAGGGCCTTGAAAGATGCGTCCAAAGTTGGTGCGACCCAATACCTCTACGTCGGGAACGGGACAGTATGGGAAAAAATTCGGGGTCTATGGAGAAAAGAAAAGATAGGCATGGACCGAGCGTTTATTCGGTGTCGTCTGATGGTAGAAACATTACGGGATGCTGAGCATCAGAAGGAAGTGACATTGGCGTACCATCAGGGTAAAACGAATCATCGCGGAATTAATGAGACCATTGCAGCCCTAAAACGTAGATATTATTGGGTAGGGATGAGGAGAACGGTGGAAGATATGGTGTATGAATGTACCGTCTGTCATACTGCGAAGTATGATCGTCATCCTCCGATTGGACTACAAACAGAGACGACAACCCCCACGGCACCGGTGACGGACCTCCAGATTGACACATTCACTTGGAGAGGTTTCAAATGGGTGACGATAGTGGATGTCTTCAGTAAGACAGCTATGGCCCATCCGGTGAAGGAGAAGTCGGCAGCGGCGGTCAGTGAGGCCCTTCGAATCTGGTTCCAATTCTACGGAGTACCCGATAGAATTTCCTCGGACGGGGGAAGGGAATTTGATAATGCCCAATTGCGGAGGGAGATGCAGGAACTTGGGGTTGAATGGCATTGGAACACGCCTGGGCATCCGAAGAGTAGAGGGGGGATCGAACGTCTACATAGCACCCTAGGTGAGCATTTGCGGGTTTTTCATGCCGACAAGGGTCTGGAGGCAGATGTGGCTATGCCCCGCGCTGTAGCGGCGTACAATCATTCGATCCACATGGCCACCGGGTTTTCCCCATTTGAAGCCCTGTTCGGTCTTCGGCCTCGAAGGAGAGATGTGCGGGATACGGTCGTAGACGACACCGTGGCGGAACGCCTCGTCGCGAACAGATTAAAACTCGACCGAGTATGGGGAAAAGCGCACGCACGAATGGTCTCGGAAAAGAGTAAGAGAGTAGCCAAGGATAATTTCGGTGTCAAGGATATCATGGGGACCCTTAGGATAGGCGATATTGTGTACAGAAAGATCGTGTCAAATCGCGCAAAGGAGGTACTCAGGTACGAGGGGCCATTCAAAGTGATCGCGATTAGGGAGCACAATCTGGTCACCGTTCAGAGTCTGGCAGAGCCCAGAAAACGTAGAACGGTGCATATTGAGCAGCTGAAAATTCCAGCTGGAGACAGGAGACTGTAAATATGTACGATTACTGTTCTATGTAATTTTTTTTTCTTCTCTCTTTTTCTTCTTAGTGTTATTATTACTTTGTATTTGTAGGTGTATGTTATAGTGGGTCAGAAGAAGATGATGACGTTAAGTTAAAGTGCTAATTGAGCTCTTGTACATAGTGTAAGATTTCTTTTCTGTTGTGTTTTATAAGTGCTAGATTTCTTGATTGGAAGATATTGTATTTAATTTTCTTTTTATTACTTTTGGTACTCTTATGTTTTGTTTCTGTTTTTCGAGTTTACGAGAATGTTCGTAAACTGGCAGGGGGGAGTTAAGATAAGACATACACCAGTAAAGGCACTAATCCTAAACAGTGAATGTCAACAATGTAAATACGATAAATAGAGCATTGTAACTTGAATAAAGCAGTGTTTAACTAGACTTCATGCGTGTTATTATTCTCCTAAACTTCTCTTTTTTTTTATGTTTTATGTGCCGAAGCTTTTAAGTTATATATATATATATATATATATATATATATATATATATATATATATATATATATATATATATATATATTACGTTAAAATTTGAATTTTAAAGAAACAATGAATGAATGGAAAAAATGAAATAAATAGATTTTTGATTTTACATTTTATTCATCTTATATCTAAGTACATCATATAATAAATAAATAATATACAAAATGACTAACTATTAAAATATAAACATAGGATTAATGAATAAGATATATCATGGTTGATTTTTAATTAAGGCTAATTATATTTTTTTAAGTTATAACTATTTATTTCAATTTAATCTCTCCTTTGCTAATACAAATAGATTAGATGGTTTATTAACACGTGAGCATGCAACATATAATTGTCCATAGGAGAAACATGGATGTTCTAGGTCCAAACCGAAAATGGACATTGTCTGGCCATGAGACTTGTTGATGGTCATAGCAAAAGCCAAGCTTATATCAAATTGAAGTCTTTTGAACGGTATTATGGGTTATGATGGCATCATAATGTGGCAACAAGACGACTTCTCCTTTATAGATTCCAGTCATCATTGCTGCTTCAATAATATTCCCGGTGATATTATTGAAGACCAAACGTGTAAGATTCCATAATTGGTGGATACCGATTACACATAATCAATAAAAATTGTCGACACTTATCACTTAGAAGAATCCGTCAAGTCGTTTTGAAGGAGTTCTGTTACAAACACTGTGACACGACAATTTTATATATTAGACAGGGCTAAGATTCCGGTTACTTATTATGTGATTGCAACTAGTGAAAAAGTGCTACCAAATGAAGCCTGGATCAGTTTTCAGACCAGAAACTTGGAAATTCTAGGATTATTAGAAAATAATGAAGAGTATGAAGAGCATCTTGTATAAAAAACGACATGAAAACTAATTAATGATGATCATGATCAAATGATTAAGAAATACTTTGCTATATAAATAAAATGACAAAAACTTTGAACAACCGTGAAGTAACAAACGTAGATGCATAGGCCGACCTAATATACGGTTGTTTGTAAATTGTTTTGCCTGTCATTATTTTCACAAAGGCTATCGAATATCTAATTATACAACCTAACTTATTATTTTTGTCAAGCTGGTTTGACTGTTTTGCAATAATGAATAATCTATGGAATGGATCTGTCCAAAAAGTTAAGACTTGGTTTGATAGCTGCCTTGATCATCAATTCTCCATAACATTTGTTACAACAAAAGGAGTCAGTTTTTCATTATTTTCTCATTCTGTCGAGAAAAAAAAGTATTTGCATGTTTTTTGCCTGAAAACTGCAAATGGTTAGCAAAATATTTGCTGATACATGTTATAGAGCTCTTTCGTTCAGGTTTAAATTTGTTCACTTTTCATAAACACTACATAAATATTAGTAGTCCTTTTGTGGATACCTATATTAAAATGGTACAGATATAATTGAACTCGTAAGTACTTAGGAACGTTAATAAAAAAATGTTAGGTCCAAACTTGAGTTTTGACTCCAAAGAAATTTTCATTATATGAAAAGTTGGCGTAACCGGTATCGAACCTTCGGTTTCCTGAAGTATTTTGATTTAATCAAATAACTTATCTATAATTAATTATATTTATTTTAATATTTTAGAAATCATTTTATTCTATATTGAATTTCAATTATATGATATTAACCAATATTTTCAACCAGGGGATTGTGCTTGGGTAAACGAACTCTCAGGACTGCCCGATAATCCGTCTTACCAGCTGGATTATAAGTACGCCCACACCAACGACCTCAACTTCTTCGAAAGGCTTTACAACTTCTACGTTACCACTACACTCACAGTGCTCGGTTACTATTACCTCCACAAGCAGCAGGCACTAGCAGACATGTATCTTAACTACACAGGCTGGGATACGAGGCCTCCACTGTACAGAATGGTATCCAACAGGAGCATCATCTTCACCAATTCCCATTTTGCCTTAGGGTACCCAGCTCCTGCTGCACCTCACAAAAAGGAGATCGGAGGCATCAACATTAAAGAGTCAAAGCCCTTGCCGAAGGTGAGTTTTATCTATGAATATAATCATAATTAAATAATATTAGTATAATTTGGAAACATATCCCATTGCAATTACTTACATTATTCCATTATCGTTTAACAATATATAACCTTGACCTCATGTTCAGCCAATCTTAGTCGGAATCGGTTGATGACATTAACCATATGTTAGGATTATAGTATTAATAATTATTATATATGAAGGCTACAATTGCCTCGTCCAACCAAAATTGTTAACAACGGTTTCTGTTATATTTGTCAGCCACCACTAAGTTGGGGTCAAAAGTTGTTAAAACGAGTTCTAACAGCCCAAAACGGCTGAACGAATATGTCTATTCTTAAACTATTTTTTTAGTGGAAAACCTTGTTTATCCGGACGGTGTTGAGGAAGAACGAGGTT